>JAQFYG010002471.1:0-14699 GCA_034694325.1 Entomobrya corticalis
AAAATAAAAATGTTTACCAACACCGAGCCACTACTTACAAAAGTGCAAAATTAAATAAATCTAAAATTTCAAAGTTGTGTTTAATTAATATATGGCGACGAATATGCAAAGAAAATAAGCAACAGATTGGACACTTAATTCCATGTGACTCTAGGACATGATTATCTAAACTTTTTTTGTCACAAAAAACAATACCACAAACTGCACAACGTGTACTTTTCCAAACATCCATAGCGTTTGTCGAATTGTGGACCTCTTTAAAGTGTTTCGTAAGTTCATCTAGATGGTCGGTGCGGAAGTAACAAATTGAACAAAATGTTATTCCGCTGAGATATTCCCGTGCAAATTTGTTCATGTGTTGGGGTTTTATCCATAATCCCGTAGACCTGCTATAGGAACAGTTGTCTAATAGCGCAGCAGCCTTTTCAATCAATTTTCGCGTTGATGTATTATAGTTTTCCTTTTCTACAGCTAACTTCAAAAGTGTACCTCTTCCTTCGTTTGACCAATATTGTTGACAATCGTGTCTATCACCCAAATCTGATGTCCTCAAAATCGCCAAGATACTGAACGCGGCGAAGTGTGCACGAGCCTGGCTCTGTGTGGATCCAGCTGTCCCTCCAAGTCTTATCCACGAAGTAAATAAATTATAATCTTCCCTGAGAGAGAAAAAATATTTTTAAAATTACACATGAAAAGGAAATGAAACCATTGGAAGGGTAACTTACTCTGACATAATCAGCGGCAGCTCATGAGGATTTTCATGATTCCACAACAATATTTGTTTATAAATGTAGTCCTCGACCATTGTTTTCATACAATCACCATCCCTAAATCGTTCTGTCGCCATTAGAAGACTGTAAACTGAAACATAATCTATATTAATCGACAGTTTCAATTCTTTCATCTTCTTTAACACCGCTTGAATCATGCTTCGACAACGTTCCGTCCAGGCTAGCTCTGAATCTCTCGCCATATATTGACTACATAGCAAAATATTTTCAATTATATTTTCCTGTTGGTTTGTTTTATGTGCTTTGCCGGTGTATTTGGTGAGTATGTCTAAGATAACTTTATCAATATCATGTTTAAACATTAATCCGATGCAGTGAGAGTTATTTTCACTAAATAATTTCAGATATTTTAAGGCTGCGTCAAGTTCTGCCTGATGAAGGGACTTCCAATCTTTCAAAACGTCTAACAGGTTCTATTGGAATGAAATAAAAGTTTTTTACAAAAAAACCCAAGTTTAATGTTGTTTTTCTTTAAATACCTACAAATATACTGCCATACGGACTGCAGTTTCCAAGTCCCCCCTCTAACCATTTTTTAAAAAGTCTGTAATATATAATTAAATTATTGCATTATAACAGTTGGGATTGGTAAAACAATTATCTTACTTACATCATATTCCCGTTGAACAAGTTGTCGCGCATATAAATAAAAAAGTTGGTCTTCCATTCAACCACGGGTTCTGAATATTCGCACACACAGGAACTCGCTTGACAAGCCTCTTGTAAAAAGGAATCGTCTATTATGACGTTTACAGCTTCGGCAATATTCTCTTCAACGTTAAATCCTGTTAATAAAAAACAATTATTAATAAAGAAACACTAAACAATAGTTGTGAATAATAAATCCCTACCATAATGAATGGCGCCGTGATATGTCACTATTATATCACGCTCATACTGAGCCATCATATCAAATTTGATATGATTCTCAGTCAAAACTGCTGGGTGTATCCATATGCGTTTCTCCTTTACAAAGTTTGGACATCGTTTGTACTCCTGAACGTACTTTTGTTTGCAAAGCTTTATAAAGTCCTCCTTGGACTCAGGCATGATTGTTATCCTTAAAATTACTAAATGTTTAGATTGACATAAATATATATAGGAATGTTCATTAAATTTTAATTACCAAACTTTGACTCCGCCCTCAAGTAACATGGAAATACTTCCGAGCTCAAAATCTTCGGTATGCACTCCGAAAGAAGAATTTTTAAAACCTCTGTACAGATATGAAGTCACAATTCCTTCGCCAGATATACCAGAGGTTCGAAAGAAATCACAAGCGTTGTTTATATTTTGAAGGTCCCAGTCTTTAAAACGGTCTGTAATAATCATTCCCCCATTCAGAAGGCCCATAATATATTTGACGGGTTTTCCGGATTTTAAAAATTCGAAGAACTGGTTGCAGTCGGGAGTAAGATCCTTTTTTCTTCAAACAAATAATTACACAATTACACTTGTACATTTATCCGTTGTAAAAATAAAAATCATAACAAGGTGAACTTACTTATTAGTCGCCTTTAGCTTGGTATCACGGCAAGATTTTTTTTTTGTATTTTTTTCTTTAAATCTTAAACTATGAATTCCCGGTTCCAAAGTAGATGCACTTATGTCGGTGATTTGAGAATACTCTAGGTCTTGTCGACAAGATACAACGCATTCTGGGGGTGGTTCTATTTTAAGAATGCTCCGATTGAATAACCCTAACGTAACACAAAATGCCATTAGCCGCGACTGTTGAGCGAAAGCTTCAGCGTTCGGCTTGATAGTGAAAATTTTAAACTTTGGTGCACTTGCTACTATGGCTTCTAGTCTTTTTTGTTCCCTATTTGAAAACCCGTTAATTTCCATTGTTGCCAACGGCGTTGGGAACGTAAACTCGCCAAGTACTTTATCAGCTTCCCCTCGTTTTCCATTCTGGTTACGTGGATTTCTCGACATTGTATATAACTTATTAGATTCAGGTCTGAATTGAAAATGACGAATTTTCATGCAAAAACATTGTTTATATTATTAGCGATGGTTATTGCACAACGGGATTGTCAAAAATAATGACTAATGTGCAAAATAATACATCCATAAAACACTTGTTATTTATTAACTTGCGTCGTATTTGCTAGTTACTAAGATTGTACTCTGTCCGTCCGTCCTTCCGGCCGTCGGCGCAATAACTTGAGAACGGCTTGACCGATTTCTGCCATGTAGTCATTTTTGCTTTTAATTTCAAATGGCTGGACTAATTTCCCCAAAATTTTTTATATGCATGTTGTGGCTATCATGTAGACTCATATCAACAACATTACCAAAATCATCATAATTACTATTATTTACGACGCAAGTTTAATTACTCAATTTGCATGGTTTATTTGTTCTAAAACAAGTTTATACTATGCTTGAGTAACTTTACATGATAAACAAATTCATGTTGTTTGGTGATTGTTTGTCCTTGAAATATTTATTTATTTTCGTAATTCAATCTAGACCATGGTGTAGTATTTAATGAACTGAATGATTTATAATGATTTTATCACTCCAGCAGCTACTAAATAACTGTGAACACACCTCAGGTTCAGTCTCAAACTTGTGTAAATGTAAAAATTCACAGAGCATGAAAAATACAAGACATGACGAGCATTCATTTTTCTTTTAGTAGTAGTAGTAAATACTAAACATAAGTATTTTCATTCATTTTGGTAAAAGTAATAATAATAAAAGTGAACAAAGATGTTCATAGCATCAATACCGACAATACGATGTTGTTTGTCTTTTCTTTTTTGTTGTTTATTTGCACTGTGAGCTGTTCATTAAACAACCCTTTCAGTAAAGATGTAACAAACTCGGCACACGCTTACGTGAGATTCCATTAGCGGGAAAAGTAAGCGAGTCATCAACTACATCTCCATATTGGGAAATATGATAGACAACTATTGTCGCAGCAGGAGCCATTTCTGGTGTCACTGAAATGGCAAAGGTTCTCATGGAAGCGTCCAAAATCTCAATCCAACAGCAAGCACTCTAGCAACAGGGATGATACGAGATAGTCAACTAGAGAGTGCATACATTTGATCAAGGTTAAATCTAATTATCGACCCTATCTCTTCTTTTTTTTCATCCCTCCATATAACAACTACTGCAACATAATTTACAAAGATTACTACTACTATTATCACTGTAATATCATTGTTGAGAAAGGAGAAACTCTACATAAATCATAATTCTTCAAAATTGAACGTAGTACGCATTACCATTCACTTTTATTCTTTCAATTCAGCATTTAATCTACTGAATCCATTATCCTATTATATCTGCACCGCTGCATTCCAAAAATGCAGCATGCAAAAACAAAAGTTAAACAAGATGAATATGAAATCCGAAAAGATAAGTAAAAGGAGTAAAATAACTGTCGAAATCATAGGAAACGAAACAATGTTCAAATGAAAGATTTTTTTTATTTCACACTAGGTGATTTTGCATTCGTCTGTTGTCTGTAGTCCATTTTATAATAAAAACAAAACAAAAATCAAGGGCACAGTATCAGAGTAACACACCCCCTCGACCGTGTGATTTTTCAATAGATAACTCATGCGTGGCATTATTACGAGAATTTATAAAAAATGCAAACTAGAATAATAAAAAAAACAATATTTTATGCTTCAGATTTTAGTACATTGACTCCATAGCATCATTTTTGTGTAATTCTACCGTTGTTGTGTAATAGTAATTTAGCTTAAGCACTTTTACCTATGAAATATCGATTACTTGGGTTGCAAGGCTGTTCTGCATTATGAGTTAACCTGCAGTCACCATCCGTAATATATTCGTATTATGTGATGCGTTACACAGATCAAAAATATACTCTGATGATAAACGGAATCGTACGTCAGCAAAGTCAATTCTTATGTAAGGTGTTTTATTTACCAATTAAACTATTTGGATGTACTCATGCTTAATTCGCTGGCGACATGACACGGAAATTCATTAAGCCTAAAATATTACAAAATAATAAATGAAAAAATAATAGATGAAACCAGCCAGCATTGATTATTGCCGAGACCTTGTATTTGATTAAAAAAATTCTGTAATATTCATATTTTGACCAATTTTCTGTAACTTATTATGCAACACATGAAGTAAAATATATTTTTAGCTCAACATTGCCTAAAAATGAAAAACATAAAATACAAAACGCGCTAGTGTATTAAAGTTATAGGTATTGCTATTTTTACCTTCAGATTTATTTTCTGATTATTGATGGCGAGGAAATGTACTTCATATATATAGTGTTGACTGCTAAATCTGTATCCATTTTGTCTCGACACTTTACACGACCAGTATCATCATGCCGAGCAAAAAACAAATTTTAAAGCAGATAGAAGAGGTTAAACACACCGTCAAGAAAGTTGACAAGAGTCTGGTTGATCTTAAAGAGGAATTGAATAAGCTTACACAAAAATTTGATAAGCATTTTTCAACTAATAATGAAGGTAATACAATATTTTTGTGTATTAAATTGTAAAAAGTAACATTTTTTGCTTTATTTCATACAGAAGCTTCTGGTGGGCCACTTGCTGTTACAGCGCTTCCGGCAGTCCAATTTCAAGACATGGAGATTGATCCGAACGACGCCCTCTTGGCTGGCCTGGTTACGCCATCTTGTTCCAAAAAAAGGAAAGCATCACCATTTAGTGAGAAGGTCATCAATTCATTGCCTCCCAATACGATTTTAAGATGTACTGTCGCCGATTGTTCTTTTATAGGAAAAGTTACAGATGCGCAGCTTCATAAACATTTATCGTATTAAAAATAAGTATGATTGTCATTTTGTTGCATTTACGACGATTTTTATTTATTCAATGAAAGTGCATCATGTTCCATCGCCAATATAATCTTGTTTCAAGTCTTTCAGGTTCAGCTAGTCCATTGAACAGAAATAAGACTAAACTTATTGGTACTCTAACCATTTACCAAAACGAACAGAGCCTTTTCATAAATTAGCAAGGCGATAAGAATTTCATATGCTTAATCATCTCCATCATCAAATCAAAGCATAAAATGTTCCTCTGGCGTTTTCTATAATAAACATAAAAAGGAAAACACTGTTCTGTCACAGTTGGCTTATAAATTCAGAAACTATTGCTCAACATATTTTTGCTTATTAAAATGTTTACTAAATCACGAAAGAATAATTCTATTATTGTTGTAATTGCTATTATTTACTGCGTGCAGCTTGTCAAGCGATAATTAATCACTGTAAACTTTACAAGCATTTACTACACATAAATAAGCAAGTATCACAACTCATACAGAAAAACGTGTTTTTTATTATTATTTGCTTATACTTTGCCTTTTCTCAATTTTTGTTGGTTGGCGCTTTATTGATTAGGTACTACACTCACGCACAATCACCTATATTATCCATTTACGCATGTTTGATAATGGCTTTACGAATACGAAATTTAAAAGGCTTTAAGTAGAGGTGTTCTGTTGTAGAATTGGTTAATGTCTTATTAGCTTTTGTAGTAGAGTAATCTGTGTTGGTGTAGCGATTTGTGCTATAAAAGGAAATTGTAAAATCGGATTTACAGAAATATAGGTAAATTATTACCTTATTCATTCCTTTAATTTGTAATTTGTGAACTGTTTCGTAGAAGTTGTCCACCTGATTTCTTTTACATTATTTCTTTGAAGAAACGGCTGCTGAGAAAACCCGGTAAGTTTGATAATTTGTTTATTAAATTTTTATAAATCACAGCTAGCACATAATATTCTTTTAGATAGGAGCTCAGATTCAGATTCAGAAGAACGATAGTATTATTAGTTCTACTGGGGAAACAAAATAAGAGTGAGGCGTAGGAGGAAAAAAACATCTGGTTATGCTCGCATTTGCAAAGTTTACTGAGGTATGCTGTTATTATTAGGTGTATAACAGGCCTCAAAATTGTGTTTTCTTAATGCAAGAATTTTTAGTTTCTTTGTGGCTATCATTCATTTACATTAACTGTTTACCGAAATTGTATACGTTAGTAGATTTGCATTGGGAGTCATCTACGCACATGCTATGAGAAAAACTTGCCAATAAACTGCATGATAAACATTAGCGGTCTTTTGAAGTAATGTAATTAGTTTACCTATGGCTTCACCTTCTTCATTCCCTTTTATGGAAACAATAAATTATCGATTAATTCAGACACAAAACAATAGCGGAAAAATATATATCATAGAGTTTTGTGTTTTTTACTAAATTTTTGTAAACTTAAACTGTGTCAAAATTGAAAGGGGTTTTTATGTATTGGCTGAGACACCCATTTAACATTATTTTGAATAGTCCTATATGTGTTAGCAAAAGTACAATAGCTCATTGAACTTTTGCATTTCATGTACATAAACTGCTAAACTGCAAACACAAAACCAAATGTTGCTGGTAACGTTATGTATTCGAGTGTGTATTAAAGAGTGTTTCCCATGTTACGCATAGTTAAGCACTAGTAATAATGTTATTACTTAAATCAAACCACTTTGTTTGTGGCAGTAGTACCGTTTCAGTGGGTGATCTCATAACTACTTTACTTTAATTGCACGCATCTGAGATGAAAGTGAATTTTGAGACTGGCTTTGTGGTGCAAAAATTCGTCTTTTTGCAATTTAATGCCTATGGACTACTGGCATGCATGGATGCTCGCAGATATAGTAATTATTATACAGCAAAATATTATTATTATGTTATATTCTCGTCTGTCGCTCTTCATTCTGTTAATAGTTTTCTGTCTGTTTGTTTGCACTCATCCGTCCTTCGCAAAACTCATTAGCACTGAAGGCAAAAGCTTATTGTTATGTTGTGTTGAAGTCATCATGTTTGTGCAAATACCAGCTTATATTCTTCTTGCACATTAAATCAAACTTATTTATATGTCCATGTTTAAACATGGGATCATGTTATATCTTATAGCATATATCACACAGAGCTCAGTCGGTATATGCATAAGATTTGAAATTTAGGAAAATGAATTATACAAACAAAAAAAGAAACGAGTGACGAAGGGACAAACGCAATATTTAATCACAGTCAAGTCAATGAAATATGTACACTATTTTGTAAACTAACATCTATATTCGATCCACTTTGTGCAATATGTCCCATTCTCATTATCAAAATGCAGTAAATATGTGCAGTGAGAGCGAAAACTAACACAGGCAAGAATGGATGGCAGCGATGACTCTTGGTGTGTTCTCTAGAAAGTGTTTGTATCTTTTGAAAAGGCTAAATAAAGTTAACCAGTCGGAAGTTGCACATATAACATTTTGCTTTTTATTGTAGCAAAATGTGTCGTGGACAAAATACAACTTGTTGTACAATTTAACCTCACAACAGACATGCACATCCCATATTTTTTACTGTATCACTTCACCCCACACAGCATAATATTAAGCGTGGTTGGTTTTTTTGGCCTGTCTCGCGTCAACAAATTGAATAATCATGTACAATGAAATATCCTCAGATTAATTGTTGACAAGAGTATTAAAACATGGGGATACGCCAATACGAACATAAAAATATAGAGGACTTATGCATTATGCTATATATAAAAATTATCATAGTCAATCACTCATTTTTGAGTGACCGGAAGAATTGGAAAATGATAGCAGGGCAACAGGAGGAAGCATGATATTCTAGGAAAACATAAAAGTCCCTAAATTGTCATACAAAAAATTAAAGTAAAAATTCTTGCTACAATATTAACTGTTCTTGATTATTCTCGTTAAGCATTCATGTCGATTTATTTAATCTTTAAAACAGTTCAACAGGAAGCAATATTTTAGTTGCCAAAACAGAATTAGCTGAGAATACTGTTGTATGGTACCATTCTTCTAAACAGATTCTGCGTAGTACATGAATTTTGCAGACATTTGTTTTAGAGTGGCGCATGACAAAAAATGAGTGGAGCATTTTGAAGATGAAGAAAAAACATGATACTGACTTCAGCTAGAGAGCTAAAACTAAGGACATGGGGGTTATCGATTACGGCGAATTCAATGAAAATAGTCATTTGACCCCTTGACCTCAATTGACCCCAGGGACACGGGTCAACCATATACAGACTTAAGCAAGTGGCCTATAACTTGACATATAGAGAGGGGTTCTCGATCACGGGGAATAAATGCCTATGGGCACTCTGAAACTTAACAAGCTTTATTTTACCTACAAATATATCAGGCATATACGAAATTGCATGTATTTTCAAATAATATTTGTTTTTTTTTCAGATTCTACGATTTGAACAAGAAATCCAACCACTAAGTAAGCTTGACTTTGATTGCAGTTGAAATTTAACTGAGCACAACTAAAAGTAAGTTTCATGAAATATATTTTTCAGACTGCTTACTCTGTGCTACTTCACTTCACACTCTTCTGGTTCAAACACACTTCTCCATAGTTTATATCTCTTCTGCATAACTCAGGCTTATTTATAATCTTTTAAAAGACATGATTGTCACTTCCGACTATATGTCATCTGGTTCATTTTATTTCTAGGCTTTGCTTCACAAAAGAAAACAACATCAGCTAGTGATACAATGATTGCTGTGAAGATTACAGAAATCTCTATTTGTCTGGCGCTCTTCGTCAT
The DNA here is from genome assembly GCA_034694325.1 of Entomobrya corticalis. Taxonomy (NCBI): domain Eukaryota; kingdom Metazoa; phylum Arthropoda; class Collembola; order Entomobryomorpha; family Entomobryidae; genus Entomobrya; species Entomobrya corticalis. Next base: position 9,416 of record JAQFYG010002471.1, read on the forward strand.
CTCCAATCTCCTTCGATTGTTATCTTTTGTGTCACAAAATATTTTATTTCTTCTTAATACTTTGTACCATGGTTACGTAATGTTTGGATCGGTTCGCCTTCGTATATTTTTTATCAAATGCAGACGCTGTAAAGAATATGGGCATATTTTGCGGAGGTGCCCATATTGCATCAGTTGTTGTAAACGGGGAATCAATACCAGACATAATTTACATGATTGCCCGGCCGACGTTAATACCGCGTGTTATCGTTGCGGTGGGTTGGGCCATAGAGATTGGTATTGTCGCAAACCTGTACCACCTATGTCAATAATTTTGCAGGAGGACTTTCGCGATGAATATGTGTTCGATTATCAAGTTCCAGAAGATTCTCCAGCAGCAGTGTCAACTCCTTATGTAATTGAAAATTGGGAGCAAGATTTAGATGTTATGGATAACGTAGATATTTTGGATGAACAAAATATATTATCAGAAGCAGAAGAATAAAACAAGACAATTAAAGCTCGCTAATAAAATTAAATGCTTATAACACATTTCATAATTAGAAAACCAATGCAAAGAAGTCTGCTAATGTACTTCTAAACACACATTATTAGCCCATAGAAAGAATGTAAAGGATGGCTCTAGGGACAAAACTACATTATACTGCAATTCAAACTGTACTTAGAAACGATATTAAGCCTTGACACGCGCCATATACTACGTACATCCCACTGAAAAATTTGATACTTCTTAGAATATTGCATACAATTCTGAAAGATAGTAGTAGCCGCACCGACATCGTAAAACCACTCACATCACATCCCACAATTGGATTTATAATTCAATAAAAAAACAGAATTTTGACTGCCCTGGTGGCTTTTTTAGTTTAATCAGATAAAATGGACGACTCTGATCAAGAGAGCCCTACTGGAAAACAATACCTTGTCGAAAAGATTTTAGACAAGCGGGTCGTTAGTGGTCAGGTTTACTACCATCTCAAATGGCAGGATTTTGGGGATGACTATAATACATGGGAGCCTCATACAAATCTTTCATGCCCAGAGTTTATATCAAAATTTGAGCAGCAGTGGGAAGCGAAAAGGAAGACAAAGAAGGAAGACGATCGTACTTTTTTGCCTTGTTTTTCTCCGTTGAACGAAGACTACGACGACGAGGATGAAGAGGACGAACAAAAGTTATTTAAGAACGACAGCGGTCCAAAACGTCCCATTCGGAAAGCAGCGTTGAAAGCGATGTCAAAACTTCAAACATATTTTGACGACGTGAGCTGATATTTTTTAAAGTTTTTTTAGGATCAATTATTATAACATTTAAAATTTTTGTCTATATTTACAGCAGACTAGACAAACACAAAATAAAATTAGCTACTCGGATGAACGTGTCAAGAGAAAGATGAAGAAGGCGGCTGACGCCGAAAATGGCACTGATGAAATAGGTTACAGCAAGAAGAATAAGAAGGCGGAGGCTGTGGCTGTGAAGAAGCGTAAGGTTGTCAGGGTAAGTATTTTACAAATACAAAACCATACTGGAAAGAACCATTTAATAAATCTCTTAAATCTTAAATGTTATTCAAAAGTTCCAATTACCACCAACAAAAGACGTTTCTTCCGAGGTAACTGGCTTTGACAGACGGTTGAAAGCGGAAAAGATTCTCGGTGCAACCGACGCAAGTGGTGAATTATTATTCCTCATGAAATGGATGGATTCTGACGAAGCTGACCTTGTACCTTCCAGATTAGCAAATCTTAAATGCCCACAGGTAGTGATAAGATTCTACGAAGAAAGACTTACATGGACCACCAATCCTGTTGCTGTTGAATGAACATGGTTTAGGTTTTTGATTTGAAAATTGGTTTAGATATATGACTTTGGGATTATTGGTTTTTTTGTAATCTATGACTTTAATTTTATGTGGGTCCAATGAATAAAGAATTATGGTTTATTGAATATTAATCATGATTAAAAATTAACATAAAATTATTTTATAAAAACAACTTATTATTAATCACTAACCCATTATAAGAAGCATATTCCCAACCTTCTCAAGTCTTTAATTACCCCAGACTTCAACACCGCCAACTCCCCAAGACTCATCCCCCGACGACAACTCGTCTATCTCCCAACAGCTGACGACGAGAGTGATGTGGAGGATGTGGAGTGTAAAGACGTGAAGAAGGATGATGGGAGGGATAGCGATAGTGTGGAGGAGGGGGAGGTGACCAACGAGGAGGTTATCAGTGAGATTGATAGGAAGGAAAATAAGAACCTTCTATTGTGCTCAGATTCCTCAATCCAGGAGTAACATACAAAGGCCCATACTCAAAGTTCGAAACCCCCCAGATGGAGGCTGGTAGGAGGAGTAGTGGGAGTAGGAGTTTGAGTTCTAGTGGGAAAAGTGATGGGAGTGAACAAGGTGGATGGGGCAGTGGGAGGTTTGTTAGGAAGGCGCCACCTAGAGAGATGGGTGGAGGAGCGCAGCAGCATGGATATTAATTGATTGTATTTTTTCAGTCCGCATAGCACCAACGAGCAGATGGGCACCACCTACAGGACCGTAAAGACGAGCTCCAGAATCAGTGGGACGAGGCGAGACCTATTGGTTTGGTGTAAGTTGAAAGTACTTTAAACTTGATTGTACATCAATTAAATACTAACACCAATTTATATTTACAGTCGCGAACGTGACCCTCCATCATCCCCAAAAGACAAGACCCCAATAGCATTCCCAAGCGGAAGCAGTACTGGATCCACGCGTAGAAAATAAACGAGAGTACAGCAGCGAAAAAATGTGAAGATCCAGATCTCGTTCACGCTCTTTCTCAAACTCGAGGTCTAGGAGAGGTAGCAGCCAGAGGAAACGGAGGAGTGGGAGTAGGGGGTCTAGTAGTAGTTTTAGTAGGAGTGGCAGTAGGTCGAGGAGTGGGACTCCTGTTGCTAGGGCTGGTTAGTTGGCATGCGTAATAATTTAATTGGAATAGATAATTAATGAGATCTGTTTCCCTGTGCAGCACCACCCCCACCATCACCACCCCGATCACCCACCCAATTGGAGACCCCACTTCATCATCCAAAAAACTAATCTCATCTGTAGCAGAACACGCCGACATGGAGGACCTCCTCTCAACTTACTCTGGTAATAAATATTGGAGAAGGCCGTTGATGTCATATCTTGGGACAGTTAGTGTGATATTACATCCCCGAAAAATTTTTGTTTCAGTTGGTTTCTTGGACGCTGTGTTTGTGGAATAGTTTCAGTGGAAATTCCGTTGGTTTTCAAGTACAAATCTCTGAGAAGAGTTTAATTTTAGTCAGTAAAGTCAAAGTAAAAATTAATATTGTCACCATCACGGTAACAAAGCAAAAACAATCATACGAAACGACCAAGTTTCGAGAATGAATACAACTCGACGTATAAAGACTACTCAGACACTGATCTCTTACCCCCGAGGGATGAGAATATTTTAAAATTAGACTCATCATCTCCTCCCTCTCATCAACCCCAGTCATCATTATCTAGTTTGTTCCTAATTGATAAGCAGCATTTTAAATACAGCGCCACTCTGTGATTCTAGTGATTTGCTAAGGATGGAGGGGAGCTAGAGAAGGATCACAAGTCAAAGTGTAGTGAGAAGGAGGATAGGGACAAGCTCTTCTGTACTGAGTATATTATATTGGGAATGTGCTCATGGATTGTAAACACTTATATATTAATTTAATTGTTTTGTTGTTGATTAGAACTATCGGATTTTAATGGATTATTTATGTGAATAATTAAATTGTCATGATGGATTATTACTATAGCAACAATAGCTTGGTGTCAGTACTGCAGGCTCAAGAAATGCGCTGCTGTTGGGATGAGTCGAGATAGTAAGAGGAGACTTGTTGCTATGGTTACTTTTATAACTTGACGCTTTCATGATCGCTAATTAATGCGTACACAAAAGAGAGGCGATGAAATTTTTGGGTTACAATATAAAAATGCACTTTGTAGAGTTGATACGCAGTGTGAATAAACTCTGTTTTTTTGGTTGCTATTAGCAACGTATTGGTATATGAACGAATACTCTTTTTTCTAGTACTAGTACTACATGAAAGAAAAATAATCTCATGCGAAATAACTAGTTTTTTTTTTAACGCGTGCAAATGTATTATTTGTATTATTATGGTTGCTGTAGCAACTGGTTTTGGTGGCTGGAATTTGGTTGCTGTAGACACCACTTATTGGTTGCTGGGGAAACTGGTTATGGTTGCTGGGGACCCCGTGCCGTGAACTGTGTAGTAAAAATGTAAACAAGTTTGCCACAGGACCAACTGCCTTTCTTTTTCTATAAGCAACTGTCTCTGAATCATCTGCCTGAATAAACCTACTGGACTTTTTTACGTTGGATTAAATTTTTAATGTCAATGAAACTACCAATTTGCAAAATAATTTTAAATTCTTCTTGAAGAGTGCATAAAAATAATTTAACAATTAAAATGATAATTATTTACAAGACAATACAGTTTTATTAGAATAATCATAATCAAAAATCATATTACAAGTAAAATCCGTATGCATTCATTTTAACTTCATCATGATTATTTGTAATTAATTATACATAAAAGAAGAATAATTAATTACATCAGACGATACAATGCGACAAATTGTAATTAATTATCTAATTGGGCTACTTTAGCAGCAGTAGTAGTAGAAGATTTAGATTTCTTCTTTTTCTTTTTAGCAGACTTTTCAAGTTCTTCCCGTTTCGTGGAAAGACGTTCCACCTCTTTCCTTCGTCGTCTCCTACTGTCCATTATTTTCCTGTAGAGTCGCTTTTGCTTATTTTTAATCATCATTACTCAAAGTCTCTATTGTTCCCTTGTCTCATCATTGAGTTGCTTCAATTCATCCAACATTTCCGCTTCTCCCTTTGTAACCTTCACTCGTTTTTTCAATTCCTTCAGCTTTTACTCCTTTTCATCAAGATCTTTGTCATTGCCATCTTCTTCTTGCCATCTTTCAGCATGTCTTCGGTATCATGATTGTCACCGTCACCATCTTCTTCTTCAGCTTCTTCTCCATTATTAAATTCGAAATCTTTTTCTGGAGCAACTATCCCCTTTTCCATGTCCACAAATTTACGCTGCTCTGGGGGCACGTAGTCACCCTCCCGTTCAGTATGGAATGTACCCGTTCAAAAACCGTACTAGTCAATTACTGTCGTGTGTAACCCCCGGCAACAAACAACATTCCATACAACATGTTCGCAAATTTAAAGAAAAAGATTGAAAGTGAAGTAGGTG
>JAQFYG010002472.1:0-14698 GCA_034694325.1 Entomobrya corticalis
TTTGATACCAGGTCTCAAGTTGCCCCTTTGATATGACATGCGCATGCATATAATGAAACCAAATATTTTACAACTTTTCTTCATGTTCTGTTCTATCCGTCATCCCATGACACCTATTCTTCTTGTAAATATTTGCTAAAAAGTCCCTATCCGCTAAATTATAAGAATGACTCCCTCAGGGGTCAGTCAACACGTCAGCAACAAAAAGGTACAGCATTTGGCTGACAGGGCGTGGGCAGAAAGAAGCATGCCAATAACAAAGACAATTATTATTTGAATCTTCGTCTCGTTTTACCTTTGACTGAAAATATGTACATATGTTTTCGTTTTAAAAGAAAGTCATATGTGTGGGTTATTCTAATACAAAGCTTTTTATGTTTTCAACGGAATTCTCGTCTTCCCATTCGTCACCTACACCACCATACCACCTCCAGTCAAAGGAACTTTTTATTTCTTTCAAAAACTTTATATTATTATTATTCAGAAAATCCTTGAATTTTTTTCGTATCCACTGCGACGCAAAATATCCAGAGATCACACTTCCTTTCATTATTAAGGTGTAAGTAAATTATGTTATGATGATATTAGGCCCCATTGTCATAATGAGAGAAAAAGGAAGAAAAGATAGAAAGTCGTGCAAAAATCTGTCAAAGGCTCTACTCCAAAACCTTGCCAAAAATTGCGAGTAGGTGGTGGCCAGAGAAAACTATATCATCGCCAAAAACACTTTTTACAAGTAATCTGATTTTCTTCACTGGGAAAAAGAGAGAAAGTTTTTCTTCCTTTCTACTCTACAACTGCAGTCATCTTTATCATGAATGTATAGAATAGTTTTGTTATGTTTTTTTATTATAAACGAACAAAGCTCCCTTTTAATTATATATTTTTTAAAGTATCCCACTGTGAATCATTGAGTGTTACACACGGAAGTACTTTGCAAAAGCAGCAATAGAAACAGGGAGGGTTTTTTCTCTTCTTCCTGGTTTCTTACAGCACCATGAAAATAATTAAATTGACCATACCGTGCCGTCTCATAAGAAGCTTTGTTCTTCCATAGTTGGTTCCCCTCTTATTATTATCATTATTATTTCCTCCTCTGCTCTATTCAGGATTAATTAATTAATATCCATATGTAAGGACCTTACATAACAATGAAAAACATATATGAATAGAGATTTGTGCCAAACAATGGTAATAAATAGGACATCATCAGTTTTAGAATATGATTTAATTCCAGATAAGTTATAAGAATCTTTTGTCTGTTTTACTAAAGGGGTCGACGAGCTTAAGTACATGTATGTCTAATATGCACTTATCAAATAATTTACTGTATATTCAAGTGAGAATAATAATGCACGCTAAATATAGCAATTATTTTGGCTGCAGGGACCACTTCCAATTTTTTTTTGCTCTCACCATTCTTAATATCCATCCATTAAATGCATTTTATAGTGCTTGCAGCAAACAGTTCAACAAGTCAGATATGTGCATCTTCATCCTATGATACAAATGTATATACGTATATTATAATATTTTTTATCAATCATAATAGCAATATGAAGCTGCAAGCATAGTTATGTCATCTAAATGTTTGCGGAACTCATGTCCGTTTCATTTTTTATTCTTTTAATTTTTACCCTCCAACGGCGAAAATCGGGGCATGTCAAAAGCAAAAAGAAAGCGTAGACGGGAAGATGTAGAGATTGTTTCCTTGTCTTTCTCTTTTTTGTAGTTTTTCGTTGTAGTACATTCACCGTAGACTGTCAGATTCTGTTTGTAGAACATTTTTTCCCAATATTTTTATGTGGTTTTTTGTTATAACAAGAAAAAGAGTTTCATGTCATGCATGTACCATGAAATCACTTGAGAAAGACGTTCCACATACTCGCTCATCTACTGTAATGGCTCATGAAATCTACTAGCAAGTAGTTTAGTCTTCTATATACTTTCCTTTTTTCTTTTTTATCTCGTATTATTCTATCAAATAAAATGCAAGTTTGGCAGTTGGCAAATGAACGAAACATCTCATGACTTCATATTTCATACAATATTTTTTTTAAATTTCGTAATTGCTTGCTGCAGCATTTTATTTACAGTTAGTTTGTCAATTTTAGCTTTTAATGAGAAAATATGCCAATTTTCTGCATACATGCTAGCAATTTTCAAATAAACAAATAAGCGAGAAACGAATTCGATGATAAATTAAAACATTATGAGATGAGCTTATAAACCAACATAAAAAGTTTAATCAATTTACTTTCTTTTCGAAATGAGTGGGATGTCATTGTAGTCAACAAATTCAAAACATAATCTCCCTGCCTCCTCCAAACCCAAGAAAATGATTGAAGAGGAACAAGTGAAAGCAGACAATGGTGTGTGGGATCATTACATCTACTTTTGTCACATTGCATAAAAAACAGCTACACCACCAAGTAGAATGCCAGAAGAGCAAGTCATCATATCGTCTGTTCTTAGGATTGATCATGAGTTGTTTCTGGTTTTGATACCATCACCACACAATTGTCATCATTTTTCAGCAATATCTCTTCCTCTTTGTCTCTCTCTCCCTCTCAATTCAAGCAAACTTTTTTTATTATCATCAAATTTGTCTCTTCTGTTTACGCAAAATGTGATTATGGAATCTGGAACATTACTCGACGTCATTCCTTCCATTATAATTATACTCACAGCTCAAAGCCAGTTTTTTTTTCATAGTGATTAAGTGGTATTATATATGACGACTTCTAGAAATGTTCAATTCTATACTTACTTGTTGATGTATCTAAGCATTAGTGAATGTCTACCAAGAAGAGAAAGAGTTGTGTTAGCCCACAATGCCGCATTATATCATCTCTGGAGTTAAAAGTTGACAGCAGTTCATAAGCTTAAAAATAGTAACCCCAAACTACATGTAACGATGTAACGTCATTTCCTATGAAATTTGGAGAAAGTATAGGCACGGGTTTCAAAAAATAATACCAAACTTATAAAGTTTTGATATTGGAATTTATGGATATGGGATAATTAATAGCAAAACATTGTTTTAATAAGTTTCCTTTGTTTGACAATGTTCCATTGATTAGTATGCAAAGTTGTAATAAAGTAACTCAACACACAGTATATCATCTTAGATCTATAAGCAATATCAAATATAGAGAATTAGAAGGCTAAACTTGGGACATAATGTAAATAATGAGGATATTTATATAAGATAATAATACATTACGCACACACAACGCAATGGTAATGTAGTTTTTAGCTCCCATTCTAAATTGTTGGTGAAAATGACATGATTTATGCATTACCATTTAATGTTGGAAACTTACTTCGAAAAGTTGCGAATATGTACTTGGTTGGAATGAGAATGATGATAGGTTCATCTGTGTAGTAATTAACAGCACGCTACGCAGCAACGCAGCTTGTAAAATTTAAACTTCTAAGAAAGTCGAAAGTACCTTATATGAACTTACTTAACTGCTATGAAACAGTTTTGATGCTATGCTGCTGAAATTCAAGTTGATATTAGCAACGAAAAGTATACCAAACAATGAACTATACTGTACACTTCTCACAATTAATACAATGACGAGTTGCTCATATGCCCTTTTATCAAAATAAAAGAAACTATATTTTCTAAACACTTAAAAAACAAAACGAATAGTTCATACCATGATACATAGACAATTTCTAAAATAGCGAATCTGCTGATAAAACAATAAAGAATCTTTTTGATTCTGAAAATACTCGATTCAGATGTAAAAGTAAAACCCAACAAATTTCTATTATTTGGCATTTTTTCTAAATGGAGGCCACATGAACACCCGATTTTTCCAGATGTAAATATTTTTTTTTGCATGCAACAGGAGTATGATTGCCAAGAAGACACGATGATAGTGTCACTTTTTATTTAATTGTCCAACACAACATGTGTGTCATTCTACAAGTATTATCTGTTGACGCTCAAAAATATAAGAGATGGGTAAAAGAATCAAGAATAAAAACCAGAATCTCTCCTCCAAGTTTAAGTAAGTTTGCATGCAAAATTTACATACATTCTTCTTAAACCAAAACATGTACTTAATACCCACACAACATGTCAGACAAATATAAAAAATACTCTCAATTTAGACTCTCAAGGCACAGGGTAAAAAGCCAACAGAGGATGTTCAAATATGCGGTGGGGTGTTCAAAGCATATCAAGGGAATGTCTGTTTGACAGGGCCATGTATGCCACACCACACCACATACACCATCATCATCCACCACAACCGCCTCTGCTTCTTATATATATTTTTCCAGTCAGCTTATTGCGATTTTTTTTGTGCAAAAAAAGGAAAACTACGACAACCACAATTTGAACTGCCATAAAAGCTTTTAAAGATGTATCAAACCCCCTCCTCCTAAAATAACAAATTGCTAGAGTTTCTTTTTTTTACTCTCTTCTTCCTTATTCATACAAGTTAATCATATGCATGTAACCGTATTGAGCCTCCTCCCTTCTTTCTTGCATACCTCGCCATTACCATTCATTCATGTACAGACAAAAACAGTGGAGAAAATCGCATAGAAAAAAAACAACGCCACCACCACCACCGCCACCACCATGATCAGGAGGAGTCCTTGCTGTGACGATGCTCTAAGGATAACGATGATGATGATAATACCACGTAGTTTACTTGCGTAGGCTCTTTTTCAGAGGAGCAGAAGGAGCACACGAAAAGGAATGCATGGTTCCTCCATCCATGCACGCCGCTTTATTTTTCGCCATCGTCGTCTTCCTTGAGATCCATATAAAAAGGGAGGAATTCCTGCCTGGAATCTCAATTCACTGGCAGTCTCCAACCTGTACACACACAAGCAAAACTAAAGCAGAGCAGAGCGCGAGCAACAATAAACAAATAATCATATTATAATCACAAACAAAATTGTTTCAAGCTGTTCTTTCTCTTTCAACCATTTACTATTATACTATACCACAGAGGTTTCAAAATTCTTTCACTCGTCTTATCAAAATCAAGCATTTTTACTACACACACTTTCCTTTCTTTCTTGATTTCATCCAAGGCAAACTTGCACTGAATTTTTGTAGCCTCACTTTCAAATCTACATTCTAGAATTTTTTAAACATAAAAAACTCTTGTCTTCCGGCTACTACCAGTTGTAATTTTTTACTAAGGTCAATTCAGAACGAATAAATAGTTCGCATTTCTGAAATCATATTTTTGAAAGATCAAGAAAAAGGGGACAAATTCTAAGCTTCAAGCTCAAAAATATATAATATCGTGACTCAAGCTATCACCCTCTTCAAAAATCTTTCTCACTTTCACGTCAACACAAAAGAGTTTCAACTCCTCCTTTGACCAGCAGCTGGTTCTCTTTGTCTTTGGACATCAACAAAAAACAACCTCATCGAAACCCGTCGTCTTCAACTAAATGTAAGTATAAAAATCTTTTTCATGTCGTCACTTTCTCTTTTCTTATTTCTTTCTCTTGCATTCACTTTGAAGCTTAAAAAATATTATTTTTACCATTATGCTTTGTCTTTTTCATTCACTCCCAAAAATATTATTGCGTCCACGTGTTTGCTGAAATGACCATAGCACATTATTTTACTGCAATCTATTTCAAGTAGACGAGCCTTAGCTTTATTATTATTATTAGTTTGACGCAGTTAAGAAATTTTGAGTTTCACAAAAAACCCCAAAGCTTTGTGAAAGTACATGAGGATATTTCATCCCGCATACTATCACAATTTTGTCAGATGAATCAAGCGTGTCAGGCAAGACCCTCATAAAATTCCTTGTTTGAAACAATTTCATCTAGTACGCATAATAGAAAGTAAGTGTAAGTAGAAAAAAAATCTATTTCTTTTCTCCGAAGAAAGTGTGATCGCTTTCTCCATACCATAGGGAAAGTAAGGGATGACGTGTATATCGTACCATTATCATATTCCATTTATAATATAAAAAAGTGACGACGACTTTGATGAGAAGAATCAGAAGCAGATTAACTTGTGGTTGAAGTAGTGGTAAAGTACATACTATCATCAAAAACGTAGAAAATGAAATAAGCATCCGCTCTCCATTCCATATTTCTATATACTTTACCTACTTATTAATGTATGAAAGTGAAAACGTCATGATTTTTCTTTTGACTGATTTATCTCTCTCTGCGGCCCGCGCTTTCCTAAAAATTATTAGGAGAAAAACCTCCTCTTCTACCGACACCATCACCAAAATACATGAGTACCGGGCATATTCAGCAGAGATCTACATTCATAAATTATAGTTTATAAATATAGCTTTCACTCATATTTTAATATACAATAATATCAATTTAAACAAGAAGAAGACACACAATTCCAGAGAGGAAATAGTAATGAGCCTCTCGTCTTTTTTCCATTGTGTATTGCGTCCTCTCCTATTTACTGACATGCATAAATACATTGCGGTTGAGGACAATGCCAAAAAACGATGGTTGTTGTGGTGGTGCTGATGACGAGAGGGAGAGAGAGGAGCACGACGACGACGACGTGTTCCTTTACTGCAACAGTGGATCAAAGCACATTTCTCTGCACGCTCATCCCACAAAATATAAATAAATAGATGCATAAAAAACCTAATACCTCATGAATTGATAATAATTGAATATAATCTCATGTAATAACAACAATAACAAACACACACACACAGATAGACACACGCATTGTATTTATTGTTAGAAGACTGGGGAAATCCATGTGTGTATCTGTCTATGAAAGAGGGTTAGTGTTAGAGTTAGAAAAAGCAAAGGGAGCTGATATGCCTAATATCGTAATTCAAGCATGATGGAAAATCCTATCACAACTTGTCAGCATTATTATCACGTATTTTTACCATGAGCGTTTCTTCTTTGCTTACACTATTCACAATCAGCTCATAAATAGAAAAAAGGAGAAAGCTCTATATCGTCAACTACTATCATGATGACATGGTTGCTGTTATATTCCAATTTTATTATAAGTTTCAATTGATGTTTCTCAACTTCTGGAATACTTTGTTGTGCAGTTATTATATTACATTATTAGAATGCCCCATGTTTTAAAAAACTGTCTGATACACGTAATAAGTGTAGGTATGTGCAACAAATCCATAAAAGCTACTTAAATTTAAAGTGGTGGTACTTTAGCTATTCCGTACAATTTTTTAAAACCTCGAAAAGCAGCCTTGGTGTGAAAATTTGTGTTTGAGACTTCAAATAATAATTGCAAAGATCATAAAAAGCATTTTGATTGCCATCATTCCCACAATAAAGCCAAATATATAGACAGTAGTAGTGGGTCATCCAACTTACCAAAAGAAGCAAACATTTTCCCCCGTCAGTTTACTTTTGGTTTTATTTTTTTCTTTATGGAGCTAATTCACAAAAGATTTTTTTGTCCCTTTCCCTTGTCACAACGATGTGCAGACAGTAAATGTATCCAATTGCCCTACTAGAACTACAACACCTACTAATCTGCCATCTCTACCACAACGTATAAATGATCTATCCTTCCTTTCAATCCATGTATACATTTTCATTCACAAATAAATCTAATTAGTGTCATGTGTACTAGTATTTATTACTGAGAGGAGTACTACTGAACAAGATAGAAGTAACTGGATACAAGACAATGTGATATTAGAGTTGAGTATAGTGTCGTCGTGGGAACAGAAAGAAAAGAGCAGGGAATAGGCAAAAAAAATTAAATTAATATTCTTGACCAGGGCTGGGCGCAACAAACTTTCCTTGTCTTATTTCATGGTTTCCATTATCATTTTGCCAACTTCATTTAGTTTTTACACACGCACCATCTCATTATCATTACGCACTACTAAAAAAGTAGTCCAAAGATGTGGGAGAATTCCACAAATGAGAATCGCAAAGCACTTCATTCAAAGTTCAGACGCCACATCTAATATGACTGGTTATTGTACTACAAAGATCACAATAAAATATACTACTACCTATTTCTTTCTTTAATTAGCTAATGCTATTTTTAAATCAAACTCACAAGAGTAAACATACTTTTCTCCACAAAACAAAAACGGAAATACTTGAGGCACTATTTGTGTCCTTCCCCGCTATTTAATTCATTTTCAAGTGAAACATGAAAATAGCATTCAGGGGCAGCATGAAAGTTACAAAGTTTAGGTTAGATTCCAAAAAAATAAATAAAGAAGTCAAAAGAAATAGACTTTTTTTTGCATGATCTGTCGCACAAGGAAATAGGAGACCTATTCCTCTTGTTTTTCTGCTTCATACCCTTTGAGCACTTTCAATCTAAAGAACGAGAAAAGGAGAAGGAAAATGGAAGAATAAAACCAAATGAAATATCACTCACCTTCCCTTTTTTCTCCCTTTCCTTTCTGCTTTTTCTTCCATGAATATTCTTTATTTTTTTCTTCAGATTCGCTCCGTTTCTCCCCATTCACGTCATGTTTAGTTTGATGATAGTTGCAACAGGCGATTGTGCTATTATCATCGTCATGGTCATGTTAGTTTCCGGTGGTAAAAATGGTGCGTACCACTCCCGAAAAGGGAAAGTAAAACCCGGTGTCAATTTGCCCCATATTTGTACATTGTCCCAAATGAATACAGGTGCTTCTATACTTACATAGTTGACTTTCCAAGAAAAAAAGCTTTGAATATATCAATCCTGCGTCTATATAATATGAACCACAATAAAATCCTAAAAGTAAAGTGCTGAAGCAAGTAAACAATGTAAAGTATTAAGAATAATGAAAAGGATCCCACCACCGCGTTTAATATTAATGCAGACAAAAAGAGCGTAGTAGTCTGAAAATTCTTGAGAGAAATCAAGCCACACCAGACCACCCACGTGAAATTATACCATCAAAGAAAATCCTACAACTCACTGTTGCATGCTATGCACTTTTATAGCCCCAGCGCTCCTTCCTCATAATTGAAATACGAGTGAGTAGGCAGTATATAATATTATAATTCGTTTGTTGTTTCTATACCTGCCATCCTTTATTCAATTGATTTTGAGCGTCAATGCTCTTCAAAGCCAATATAATTTATTTTCCTTGCTTTCGTTTTGAAAACACAATGGACAAAAAACATAAAAAATAATAAAAGTACTAATTTAAAATGAAGCGATTTGTTTCCTTCACACATTCAGCCATTACCCGTTCATTCACTCATACCCATTTTTCTGGCCAATTTTTGCGTAAAGAAAGAAATAAAAGGAGTAAAAGGTGTTTCAAAAAGAAAATCTCCGTTGTTCTGCATATAAAAGTTGTCATTAAGCATCTAACAAACAAATTGTCAGACGAAAACGAAGAAATTGCAGAGTGTAGGTGGTGGTGGAAGACTTGGTTGTTAGCGGAAATAAAGAGAAGAAGGGAAATGAAATAATTACCAACACATGGTGGCTATTAAGAGGCATTAGGGTTAATACGTTTTAATCCGTGAGAGTTCAACTACTACAATCACAAGTACCCTTGTTCTCTTCCTTCCTCCTTCTTATAATACTGCAGATGGTGGTGGGAGCAGTGATGATAATGAAGATGACTGCGACGGCTGAGTAAAGGGATGATGATGATAATGACGATCATGGGTTTTACACCGTCGTACAGTTTTCTTTGTTAGTTCCTTTTTCCCCGGAAAGAAAAACGTTGCATTTAAACGTGTGGCTAGGCCAGCACTAGGATAGATTATACGTCTAATAATAATGAACAAGTTGGGAACGACGATGTTGATGATGGGGATGATGATAATGATGACGACAACGGGAAATATTGCTACTACTGTACTTAAATAGGCATATATTATATCAGATATATTGGTGCATTTATGGCAGCAGCTGCACCTAGGAATATATAAGCTTCGTTGGAAGTTGGAAGAAAAACTACGTAGTTGGTTAATTTTACAACACCGTTACAGCAATTACAATCATCATGTTTCCTTTATAACATGGGGAAAGAGAGAAAAGCGTGCAAGCAATCATGTTCTAGGTTTTTAGGTGGTTGTGCTCCTGTGTCTAGTGTTTTATTACACATTGTTATGTTAATACGATGTAGAAAGTCAAGCTGCTTTCTTTAGAAGGTACTTGTTGACTCTTTTGCTGATATAGATAAATAGATGGACACATAATCATGCTATAGAAATAGTTAATAGTTGTTGTGCCACGAGTTTAACATTTCATAGGACAAGCTTACGCCTGGTTATATATAAACTAACAGTTAGATAACATGTACAATTTTATCTCCTACTTTTTAGGAGATATTTTATTAATTGGAAAGTTAGACGAGTAATCACTAAAGCTCATAATATCATCCCTTGTATGAACAGTCTTTTATTACAACATATATAAATTTTTGCTATGCACCATTATAAGCTAGCAAAAAATAAAATATTGTGAAAGGTTAAAATGGAATTACTTAAGGAAATTGGGTGATTGCATTACTTACTTGGCTTAAAAACGAATTGAAAAAAAGTCCTTGTGAAAGTGGAGTAGGCACATTTTAATGGTTATGGTTTCCTCTTTTGTAACTAGTTAGTAGATTTATTTCTTGTGGTGGTGCATTCATACTTGCCTATTTAGCTTAAGTAACCTAAATACTGCTCAAGTAAGTATGCACGGCGTTTTGGGGCGCATTGATACTGACGTACGTGGTTACGGATACTAATAAGCCGCTGGAGGAAAGCTTCTTATCTTCTCAGGGGAAATGTTCATGTAATCTTGTAACGTTACATTGTTCTCTCACAGATAAGGAGTTGTTTTGCAGGTGCATATACATACAACTGTTTTAGATTCAACGTGGATACTCATTTTATATGATAGAGAAAAATTTTGCACGTTAAATAAAATTACTAAACTTGCATAAAACGTGTTGATAATATTTAAAAATTTCCATCAAGTAAAAATGACACTCAATGTAAAGTAACCTAAATATAAAAACAAGCGTGATCATTTACACATCATATAGCGTATATAATTTACAATTAGCAAATTAGTCAAAAATATATAGTATATTAATGTAAGGAGTGGAAAATATCAAACAGGTGGAAAGGAAATCATACACGTTCAAGTTAACGCTCTAATTGTTGTCATAATTAAGAGAGAATACTCGTTTATTATTATTTGTTTCGGTTATTTTCTCCCTCGTTAACTTTATAAATACACTAGTGCCAGTGCCCCTTTCGCAATTATCAATTCAAAGTCAAAAACCATTACACCAAAGTTCGAAATTGAAGAAACCTTAGAAAAATATCAGACGAGTGTCAGGAATTCTGTGTTTCTTTGGCATTTTGACCTCCTATTTTTGAACTTTGAGCATACTTACTAAGAAAATAACTGTACATGAACTGAAAATGGAAAAAGTTATTTTTTTTCTCGAAACAAACAGAATTTTCTTTCATTTTTTTCATTGGAAAACCTGTTTTCATGTTAAGTTCCTCTTTTTATGCTTTCCCTGACATTTCACTCCACCACAACAGACCCCCACCAACATCACCATCACCACCCGACCTAATCCAACAACAAAACAACAGGCTAAAGGGCAAGGAAACTTGCTTGCATTCAGCGATAAGGAATCAGTGTGAACCTTTTGAATTATTTATACGATTCCCACATAATTTTACAAAATTACATAGCATTACTTGAAAATCATTTCCGCTATATTTCCCATTGTTTACAGTTGAATGATTGTAGTTATTTCAACATGTAAATCAAGATCATCTTTTTCTACTATTTCTCCGAAAAGTTAGGTACAACCACCTTGGAAATAATATCATACATTTGTCAACATTCCATTATTGATGCGGAATCAACAAATTTTTTGCGTTCTGCATCCTTCACATTGTGCACGTTTTACCCTTTTCTGAGCATTTCCCTGACTTTACATAAAATCTCACAAAAATTGAAAGAGAACGGAAAGCTGCATAATTTTAGATTTACTATTTACTCTACATGTTTTACTACGTTACCCCATAGATTATAGTGCATTGAACATCACATACTCACATTCATAATGTGCCAGGCTTCCATTATATTTAAAATTAGATCAAAATTATCTTATCTTGATCAAAATCAAAGTACACCCACATAACTCCAAAAATCATTTCCCAAATGCTATCCACATTGATGTTCTCATATAACATCACTAAAATAACAAAAATCCTTTTTTCATTTCTATATCCCTATTCACCATTTTTGTCCTGTTTTCACCTTGACTTGATGTACAGCCGAGTATATGATTTCGCCTTGACAGTGGTAATGTGGGATACTAATTTTGAGTTAATTATACAAAACGAAAGGTTATAGGCTAGACATCACAACACAACTGCACTTTAGTTAAGCCTCTACTACAACCTTCTATGATCCATGAGGAAAACAAAAGATGATGCTGAAATTTAGTAAAACATGTTCTATATTAGGCACTGTTTATTGCATGCAAATTATATCATTTCGGTAGAATCGGCAATGTTTTAGTATCATTTTTTATTGATGAGCGTTAGCGGTTGGATAAGCAAATGGGCGCACATGAATTTATCGAACCAAATGCAATGCAGCTTCCTTTCGAGTAAATACAGAATGCTCATCAAACCATTCTGTTTATCCATTTTTTGTTGATTTTAGTTCAGAAAGTGATAAATTATTCAGAACTGTTCAAGATTTTATAAAGCATTAAAGTAGTTAAAATACAACATATTCTCCCAAAAACCTCAAAACATCACACATATTTGCAATTACATATTTTAAGTGCTACAATTTTGTATATATAACAAAATTTTCATAATTTATTTTACATAATCTTTAATTTATCATGTGCATAACCATTTATTTATGCATCAGAACACATAAATCGACAGCTTATTGTAATAATACAAAAAAAGCCGGAGAAACGGAGAAAGTGCATACCTGGACATCCCTCTCCACCACATGTTCGCAAACGAGTTACAATCGTTCCGGCACGATATTTATACTATTGTCTTTTCACTTTACTTGCACACTTTTATATTGTCATATGTCACATGAAGCAACATCTGACTAGGTTTTCTCGGTGTGAGCTGTGTGCATAACAACTCCCATTTATTTCTCTCCCCAGCCTTTACACTTTATGACTTCTCAGCAGAACTGTCAATAGCTAATAATAATATTATCATTACTTCTATGATTAAACATTCTTTATATACTTTATATAATCATATATAATATATTATAATGCAAAAAAACTTTTTTGTGGATTACCGTTTCCGTATTTTGGAAGAGAAATCCAGAGAGAAAAACTTTTCCTCTGGGAATGGAAGAAAACAGGATTTACATGGGATTAGCTACGCGGATAAACAAAACGTTTTGGTTTATTATTCAGAGGAAAAGGCAGAGGAGAAAGCCATTTGCTGAGGTGTTTTTATTTTTCCTTTCAACCAAAAAATGAATAAAAGAACAACGATTTTTTGAGTTGAGTTGGCTACACTAAACTAAACTTAACGATTCTGTTTATTTCCCTTTCTTTTTTAATCATAAGTGCGTCCCATAAGTAGTTATATTGGTATCATTTATTTACTGCACATATTGCTACATTATCAAGATTATTAATATTCTATGAAATATAGAAATAATATTGAGTAAGCTTGCAAACAGTTAGATAAGAAAATATTATTAATGTGCATATACTTATTATCAAAGTGGCTATATATTTCCTATGATCAATATACCGTATTTTTTCTCCAGCATTTGTGGCTTATAAATCATAAAACATAATGAAACAGGCTTCACACAGGATCAGCATCAATAGCTTAAGTTTGTGTTTCAGTATTATAATATAATATGAGTCATCATTTATGCGTATTAATCTTCTGCTCCTGTCCCGCTCCTTGATTTCCGCACACATAAATCCCACATTTACAACAACGTGCTATGGTACGTGCTTTTCCATCAGCATATTTGCAGCAAAAGGTGTTTTATTAATAAATGAATGTTTAATGCTGTCAAACCTGTAACTGCTTTCATCACCTTTTTCCCTCCTATTTTGATTGCATTTTCAACCAAACCTCCGCAAAAAAGGTTACCGGTTTTGATTTTATAACGACTTCTAACAATAAGTAAAATTGGACTTCTTCTTCTCGAGTTACCCCGTATCTTTTTACAATAACAAGATGTCTATTATTATGTTTCTTTTCATCAAAAAATATTTTATTGCTTCCAATTTCCATTACAACAGCAATTCACTGGTTTCAGCTAATAATAATTAGGCAAGGTTAGTGAGCATGGAGCAAGGACATGCTAATATAGGTGATATATTCATTATTATATAATTAAGGAAATATAAATGTGCATGGGTGCCAACTATGACGTAGTATTATCAGTGTCCACATGCAAATCAATTGAATAAATGTATTTATTATTAGAGCAGTTACATCTTTTTTTGGCATCTTCGACAAGTCGTTAGAAAACACTTGAATCGAAAGAAATCATGTGTGCATGTGCATATACCTACATACAAGTGTAATTTGGCAAGAGTTCCAATTTGTACTATATTTTTTGCAGTGTCGTCACATCCACAATGCTGCACAGGGACTTTGATGAAAAAAAATGCAGTCAAATGTTACTTGGCGTTTCAGCATCTTTGCGAATCAAAGCTATATCATGTACAAGAATATAACTTTATAATGCGAATCTGCTGTTACTTTTTACACTTGTTTTTTTTCT
>JAQFYG010002473.1:0-14698 GCA_034694325.1 Entomobrya corticalis
ATACTCTTAAGTTCAAAATTATCTCTAGTCAAAACTAAACTGATCCCACTACTATAAACATAGCTGGCAAGTGGCAAGTCACCCCAGGCTCGTCAACATCAACAAGATCGTCATCTTTTGTAGAATCATCATATCATGTTCATGCATCATAGTCGTCACTTATTTAACTTTACCATCACATCATCGTCGCCGTCAGAACTGTTAAAAAAACTTAAATTAGTCAGATTTCAGTCAGAAGCCAATTTTTCTTCTCCTCGTCTCACCGACTCCCATTTTCTTCGCGGAATCCTCCAACAGGAATATATTTTTATTCGGTCTAAAAATATTACGTGTTTAAATAGATAGATTGTCAGACGGGTGAAATAGAAATGTAGGATGTGAAATAGGGAATATTCGGGTGAAATGCAGAAAGAAAAAAATACCAAGCTCATTTATTCGGAGAACGAAACGAAAGCGACTACTTTGCTTCAGTAGATTCTTATTATATAGTGATCATTCCATTAGAGAATTATATTTTATCCGTATCAGTCAAAAGTCAAATAGAATAAAAGAAAAGAGAAATACTGATGAGGGGAACGCGAGCGGGTTAGCCAGTTAAAATTCAACAAGCAGAAGAAGATTTAAGTTAATTTATTTAACAGACAAAGTGCTTTCAACTGGTTGTTTTTTATGTATTCACGTAGCATTCGTAGAAAAACACATAGGCATCTAATTCGGATTGTCGATCATCATATCAGTATCACAATCAGCACCAACTTCCATTTTTCTATCTTTCGTTTAGATATGATGAAGATGAGATGAAGTTGATGTTGACTCTAAACCAACTTCTCGTTAATATCTCACACGCTAGGGCTTTATGCTGCTGTTGAAAAGGTTGTGTACGTGATCTTCCTTCACTGGAATACTCATTTGCTGATTGTTTAGAAATATTGTGCAAATGTACAATGTTGTTACTGTGCGGATCGAGGGATTCTTGGCAATTAATTTTAGCTTTGCGCGTTTGCTCTTTAGTATACTTTGACAAGTGCTAACCTTATACGTACGTAAAGATATGTGTACGATAGGTCTGCTTCATCATATCATAACTCATAGTTATAGCAAGATGTAGAGACGGCGACCTAACATCTAATTCACAAGAAATGCCTATATACATTTCCAACCCAACCTTTTTCATCTTTGTTGCAGCAAGTGATTATGATTATCGTTGTAGCAGTTTTGATGATGGTCATCTTTATGTGAATCATTCATCGTCAGATATACTTATATAATAGTAGGTGCTACAACGTGTGAAATCTGTATACTCTGTATCTAGTCTAGACCCTAGACCATTGAAAGTTGCTGGAAGTAAGAATTTGCAATAAAAATAGACAAATAAGAAAGATAGAATTAGTCTAGTAGTCATATTATTATGATACAAACTACGATTTCATGTGTAAAACGTGCGGAAAACATGAGAAATCAACAGTTTAAAGAGAAGATTATCCAAAGCATAGTAAAACCACATTTAATACGGTGTACAATAATCATTCTTTTGGAAAAGTGGGAGGTGGATGAGCTAGCAACCTCACAAGTTGATCTTATGATGAATTCATTGCATTCCCTATTATCCAAAATATATTATCGCATAGGTATCTAAATACATATTTAATATTATTAGTAATACCGGTTATTTGAGATTTAAGTCAAGCATACTAAACTTGTTGCTGATACTGACGTGCTTGTGTGTCCGTCCGTCCTTGTTTAAAATGGTTTTGTCTGGACAATGACGATTAGCAATTGCAACGATTAATGATAAATTGCCTATGTCAATTTTGGTTATTGGAATGGATTGAATCGCATATTACCTTAAATTTAAGTGCATTTCTGAACGAAAATATAAAAAATCTAGCATCAATATATAAAATCCATACTTTGACAAGTGTTGACTTCCATGTTTGTCTGTCCTTTCCTCTTATTTCAGTTGCAGATACGGCTAGTTAAAAAAATGTGAATCAATAAATTGGTTTAAGTCTAACAGTTCCAGTTCCAAGAGCAGCGGGCAACGATTCGCATCCCAAGCCAGTAAAAGCAACAAAGAAAAAATGAGTGAGTAGTGCATGGTGAATGTATGCTTTCGTGGTATTGCATAGCTGAAAACTTGACTTTGCATGAAGATTCTCTCTTATGTCAGCCACAGCCACCGACAGCCAGCAATACTGTCGAATCGAGCACGTGTAAGCAAGGAAAACATTTTTACATGGATTAATAATTTAATACATAGTAACAAAGTAATGTGGTCACCTGGATAATATGTTTGTAAGTAAATGTCTTTTTGCAAGTTTTGAATCAAATTTGATTGGAGTGGATAATTTCAATCATTTCCTTTCTTCATAATGTTTTTATTTCTTCATGCCAGCTCAACTTAAAGAAAAACATTTGGCAAGCTGTTTTACAACTTGCTATAATTATGTTCTTGTGAAGTGTAACAGATGAAGGGCCATGCTAAAAGTTCGTCGTAACTTAGTTTAATCATCTCTATCATTATATACATTCTGGTACGATTGTTGACGATGAAGATGGTAATGATTGTCTCATCATCGCGAAGCTAGGTTGGTAGAGTTGTTGATTCCAGTTGTCGACAATTCCGTATTCGCAGACAACATTTAAAGACAAGATAAATATTTTTTGTCATGCATCTTCTCACATTGTGCCTTCATCATCACCACTCATACTACACAAATTTATACACAAATGAGGAGACGATGCTGATGGAATGTGCTGTTGTATCTAGCTGGTTGTCTGCTACTAAAAGTATTTTTTAGCATTATATCCTTTTACGTAAAGTTTGATTCACCTCCCGATACAAAATATCTTGCTCATTTCCATCTTGGGCAGAAGGAATGATGAGCGAGTCTCCAGCCAGTTTGCTCACAAAAGCTGTTAGGATTGTGTGCAGATTGCATACATTATCAAATATCACCAAAGGCATTTCGGTATTTATTTATTCACAAAATATATTGAAATTGTGTTTGTTACATGAGCATATCGTAATATACGCTCGGTTGTCCTATAACGAACTCGATATTATAGAGAGAACATCATCTCTTTTGTAGAACGACTAGAACGAGTCGCAAGAATAAAGAGGGTTGAATTGAAAGAATGTTAAAAAATGCTTATGTGTATTGTGAGTAAAGTAAGAAAAGGCAGCATAAAAGACAGAAAAATGTTTTGTTGGATGATGGAAAAGGTGAAAATATTGTAGCTCATATTAGTTTTTATTCCTATAAAGTACCTAAACTTAGTGTTATATTATTATAAATGTGTATATGATATGACAGGAGTTAGTAGTAGTGATGTGACCAGGATTAGTCTTATTATTATTATTATTATGACTGAGATAATATGCCAACAACATCGCAACAACATGAAGTATCCATACGATATGAAGCGAAAGGAATAGCCATCTCTTCTCGAACTTCTCTATTCGTATTATTTTTCTATTAGGTCGGTGGTTCTTCTCAGAACAATTATGTGAAGAGTTTGTTGCCGGTAGGCACCACACCGGGTAGCCAAGCACAAGTTGTATACATATTACGTTTCGACTTGCGAGCAGCATGTTCCATTATAAATGGAGCTGGGTATTTACCAGACGAGGCAGACCACTACCAATGAACATAATATACAATATTATTACCTATGTGTGTACAATTGTAACTATTGCGTGAATATGAAATTGGACGCATACACAAGTTTATACTGATATTATTGATGATGACGATGATGAAACAAACGAGGAGGGCTCTAGAAGAAGACGAGATGATGTAGTCAGATGAACGGAGGCCCAGGCTCATCACGAGATTGTTAGTTAAATGTATGTGTTAGTTGAAGTGTAACCTTTTAGCCAGGTTATAACTCATGTAGCTATTACACAGTTCAAGTACGATCGTCACTCTTTCATATTTGTACAGATACGTGCATACCTGCATAGTACACGCAGGGAAAGATGTTTGTATGCCTGCGTATCTGTATACCTATATAACGATGACGGTGGTGGCGTGGCGATGCTGACTGATGCGATATATCTCAACTTCACATCAACATCACATCGGTATCCATACACGAAACTAGAGAAAAAACCAAACCTTTTTGGACAACCTTTAGCTTTTGTATCGCTTGGCCAATGTACATGATGTTATCATTATAAATACTTATAAACACAGCATAATAAGTCTGCCTAGATTTCAAAGAAGGAATTCTGTTGTTAGCGTTAAATGTGATGGAACAACAACACTCACACAAGTGCATACAGCTTATATAGGTATTATATAACTATCTAATAGTAAGATGATAATAATTGCAATGAGTTTACAATAATACGTGGGATTCATAATGTGTACTTATTAGCCGCACTATTCAACAACGTGCTGCTCACTTCCAACCTTTTTCTTCTCTTCCTTCAAAGATCTCAGCAGTTTTTGTCCGGTCGGACGATGATTACTTTAACCAAAGGAGTTCACTGCATATTAGGATGGTTATATGAAGGTTATTGGTTGGTGGTGGTATGTCGTTTTTGTAGCAAAAAAATGAGAGAAGAGAAATGAAACTACTTTTGCATTTTGTTTGAATTGAATTTGTTTGTTTATGTCTGGTTTTTAGTTTTTTACCATGGATGAGAAAAAGAATGATGCATAGGTATAATATAGGCAAGTTAACAGACAAACCATATATTAATGAATGATCTTTTGTGGCCATAAGTACATGTAGTAAATATTTTTTCAATTGCATACTATTTAATATGTCCACTCAAATGTACAATGAAATTGACTTTTTTGAAATGTGGTCATGATATCTATCGCAGCGCATGAATATTATAGACAAATATTACAAATACCATGAAACATTGAAGAGGTGCATGTAGCTGTTGTTCTCTTGTCTTGCAACATAAAACAATAATAAGTACTGATAAGTGATGATGATGATGATGATGCACAAAACGAGCAGCAGCACCTGTAAAAGAAGAGAGTACGTTCACTCTAGAAGAAGATGGCTCTCTCTCATTTCTATTCTTCTAGGTTATTGTTGCATTTGCTCTTCTCTGCTCAGTACTCAAAATTATTTCTTTTTCTGAAAGGCAACTTCGTCGTCACTGTTGTTTATTATGAGGATTTACTTCAGTTTAGTTAAAGTTTTGGGGGCAAAATACTTTTTTGTACCTTTTAGATGAAAAGCTATCGAGAGCTGCCTCATCATCATCAGCATTACATCAGCATGTAGTATAATATAATGAACATATAGAAACGAGTGAACGGATGAACAAACACTTATTGAAGTAAGCAAACGCGTCAGAGAACGAACTAAGTCTCCTGCTGCTGCCGTGTTTAATGTATGTATCTATAAATCCAACAACACACCACCTTTTTATAATGATATTATGTGTAATATTGTGTGTGAGCGCTCTCCTTCTCCTGTCTGATGCAGTTGCTGCTTTTTTCGAAAGAAATTTAGAGATGATGAGCAATGTGATATGATGATGATATAACTTGACTAATGTATTCCTAACTTGCCGTCGATATATATACCTCGAGGTTTTATAAGATATTATTTTTTGTAAATCATCGTCCGCCGGTCCCTGTCATTACACCTTATACATATTTACTCTTTGGTTTTGTACAGAATTTTATGCAGCGTTATACGGACCTTTGATGCACAAGTTGAACTTATTATGCAGTAGTAATATTATTATGATGATAATCCATATCATTCTAAAATATAACAAAAGAAAGAATCCTCAAAATATATACAATACATAGCATAGTTATGTTGATGACTACTTAAATTTATAATACGGAGAAGGAGAGATCACAAACTGTGTTTGTATATTTAAAGATGTTCATAATAAAATCATATACGTACCTAAAGGCAAGCTGTAAAATGTAAACTACCATGCTATCCGATCCTGGCACACCTGAGAACTTATCGTTTTTGATGTGATAATGATTATAAGACAAAATCATCAAAAATGGATGATGAGAAGATGAAAAGTAGAAAAGGTGGCATGGAGTCGAGTAGAAGGACAGCATTTTAGTAATACATGTACCTAATACTTAATCATTATTATATATTTAAAGGTATACGAATAAATTCATTTATGCGTATTTACATGTATATGTAATAGTAATACATGAAGCAACAAAGAAATCCCTGCACGTTTTCGTATCATTGCAGCAACAATAATTTCTGCTCCCTAATGTAGCAACTCGAATATTTTTATTTGTTTAATCATTTATTTACCCTGTTTCTACTTACGACTACTGCATGTTTGTGATGAAAGCATCACGCTAATCAAATATTCAAAGGAAAAACAATGATATACATACTATAAGAGACTAAAAAATGAAAGGACAGAAATGCCGAAAGCAGACAAAGTAATAATTGCAAGGACAATATGGGACTGTAAACCTACGAAAAGAAAAAACTAGTAAAACGGTTTTACCTGCTTAAATTTTGTGTGTGTTTTATGGTAAACTATAATTTAAAGGCGTATGTAGGTATATCTATGCTGATTATACAATTTCTAAACGACAATGTTTCTTTAAGATACACCATTGTTAATTTTTACGAGAAATTAACGAAATCGCAGTTTAAAATATGACCCCTCATAGAAGACATAAATAATGGCATTTTTCCAGCAAGTCCAAGGAATTTTGTATTCTTTTCTAACATAGGTAGTTTGTTTTTCTATAATGTTTGTGATATGTTTACTATAGTTTATATGCATTTCAAACTTAGCTGATTGAAAGTACATTTGATTTCATAAGTTTACATGTTGTAATTGCAAATGATAAAAATGTCCCATTCTTCTAGAACATTTGCATGATGTTGCAAAATAAGAAAAGAGCTGACGATCACGTACTTACTCATAAAACTACTTGCTGATGCTTCCTTGTCGATTCGAGTTACGTCATTACGTGAATTCAACTCAATAGTTCCAGGAATTCGATATATCATAACATTGCTGAGCTGTTATTGTTGGTACATTCAATGCTATGGATAAATATACGCGTAAAAATATTTTATGCCCTTAAACAAGACATAAGACATCGCGTTTGTGACATAAAGAATTAAAAATACATTTGCTACGCTCAAGTAGGTTCATGTACATAATCATTTAGTACCTTGTTTACTCCTTTTTCCACTTGACTTGAACAAATTATCTTCCCATTGCCGTCTTACACATATTGATCAAAATTCGTAGATATCCATACGTAATAAGGTAGGAAGCAGAAGCATTCAGTGGCCAAATCTTTTTGTAGGTGTTATGCATACCAAATAAATATCAAGATTCTACTGATTTGGCATTGAGCGCCACGCGAAGTAGATAATGCAAACGGGGAGTAGTAGTTAGCAATATATTTAGAGAAACGCTCAACATGACAGCTAGCAAATTATTGGAAATAAAATATATAATGCAGAGACTACATTATACATTTATGCAGTCCAATTGTCGAAAAATTTGCTGGGTGAAGACGATACAAGGATAATGTTTCTCTTTAGGTTATTTTAAATGTTCCAACTTGATTACTCGCCTGTGGAGACATGATAACAAAATACAAAATGTACCTGTTCTGAATATCCGTGGGTATATATAGCATATCTTTATATATATTATGTTTTGGCCATGTCTCATTTATTTCATAGGCAAAGTGAAAGCTTCACTATTAGACCAGCAATTACAATAGGTAGATTGAATCAATTGCTCAGTCGAAACTTTTTTATAACTGTATAGTTGCTTTCCAGAACAGTATCTGCCTGTTTTCGAACATTCCTTAATCTTGAGAGATTTAGTATTTATTTTAGGAACCATTATATGCTAAATAAAACCATTAACCATTATTCTAATTTCGGAATGAAAAAATGCCGCAACCACGAATATGGCGCTCTTGAGATAAAATGATACTTTAATTCATTTGCACTCAACCATGAATGTTACTTCCTCCAGGTTCTAAGCTTCGTGTATCCCAACATGGCTAGTTTGTAGTAGTATTTGTAAAATTCATTTTGAATTGTAACTGAAAACATATTCGCAACTTCACCGTCAATGTTTTTACTGAATGAAAACTGATCCCCCTATTTCATACTTCTTAGGAAATTGTTATGCTAGAACAATACGAAGCGTAGACACAAATTCGAGTAAATGTGCAACAATCTGATTTAAAGTCGAGCGAGAGCAAAATAAGAATGACTTTAATTTCACATATATAGATGTCTTTGTTTGAATACCTATTTATGTTGGTGGTCAATTATAGCAAAGGAATTTCATAAAAGCTACTGTGCGGTAGACAATGTGATGATGATGCTCCAAGTAATGTAAAGTGTAATTCATAATCTCTCATCAAATCATCATAAAGCGCACCTTTTCCCATTTTTTATCTTTGCTAAGGCAGAAAAATAGTTTTTGAAATAACAATGCAAAACTAACTTTGATGTAGTGTTTGCATTTTGAAAGAAATAAAATATTTATATACGCTATGAATAAAAGACTATCTACTGCACTGCTACACACTTAATTCAATTTTTTCACGAGGACGGAAGCGATGACCTTATCTCACTCATCTAATTCGTGTACTGCTGTGGCAAAAAAGTGACGAATGAAAAGTTTGAATATTATTTTACATGAAATTTTCTTGGCCATCTTAGTTTTCTGTCTATTTTGCAAGACGAGTCTAAAATGCATTATCTTGTGGAAATCTTTAATGCTTTGAAAACGAAAACAGTACATATTTTTTCTAAAAGTCACGGTCTGCAAGATATTAACAAAGCTTACATCCTCATTTTCC
Organism: Entomobrya corticalis; assembly: GCA_034694325.1. NCBI lineage: Eukaryota > Metazoa > Arthropoda > Collembola > Entomobryomorpha > Entomobryidae > Entomobrya > Entomobrya corticalis. The sequence continues at coordinate 8,817 of JAQFYG010002473.1, forward strand.
AGGAGTTCGACTAGAAACGAAAATGCAAAACTAGAAAATAAGCTCAATAATTTAACTTAAAATTGCAACTATTATTATAACTAACATGAAAATCCATGTACTTCAGGCAAAATGATTGCGAAATTTTGATGGTGAATTATCAGCTTGCCGTTTTGTGCAAAGTTTCGTATCGTTTCGCAAAGCGAGAGCAAACAGGACGGAATTAATTTCATGCTAGCCGGGGATGACGATGTTGACGAAGAGCAGATGTACAAGGGCACAAAAATATGGACGGATTTTAGGGGTCACGCATGTAACCACTACAATGCCTGTATTAACAACCAGTATTACACGCAAGTGATGTTCGAGGGAAAGGTGGCGGTGAGCATGAGCAGCCGAAGTTGACTAGCAGAGAGCTGACTGAGATCTTCAATTCTATAATACAAGATATAGGTACACATACATAGCCGCCTCCTTAAAATGATGTTTTTCTTCGCTCTCCGAGAAAGAGACAAGGGGTGCACAGTCATCATGATGATTGTGTAAATATAGACCAGTTGTTTAGCAGCATTACGTATAACCCGTACGTGCTTCTATTCTACCTTTAAGCCCGAAGGAAAAGTAGCGGGAAGAGTTTACAGCATTACTCTCTTGTCTTGGCACGTGGCCTATTCTCCTTTACCAGAAATAAAAGAAGAGTTGTGCTAACATGAAGCAACTTAAGAAAGAGTCAAGCGGAATGTAGCAGCACAAGATGAAAAGCAGCACAAAGGATAGAGAAATATTTTTGTTGAACTATGGAGTTGAGCTTGGGGAGGACAAGTAGTTGTAGCTTTATTTAAAAACGCAACAAATACTAATACGCATCTATAAAAATTATGAATGAAAATGTTGCACTGTGCGTAAGATATTTTTCCAAAATGTTTTATAGTTATATGTAAAGGAGGTAGTGGATGCCATTTTTGTTCAGCATATTATTACTTTTCCAATAATTGTTTATAGTTTATAAATTGTGTCGTTTTCACCAGTTGCTGCTTATACAAAGCTATTGTAATTGTCCTATTTTGAAAATCAATAATTCACTCACTTTTACTTTCATGTTTTCATCAATATTATTATTGATCTACTCTATCCTTTGCTTTCTTTACACATTACTGAAAACTGGTGGACGTTCATGTTCTGACTGATGCTTTTAAACACGTAAATAAAGTTGATATTCTATTATATTCTATTCTATTCTAATAATGACTGTATTAAAGACTAATTTTGACTACCTAAATAAAACAAACAATCTCATCAATGTTATAAGATTGTGTTTATTGGATAAATAAGTATTTTAATAAAGTGCAAATGAGAGAAATAAAATAACATTGGTAGGAGGGGGGAGGAATGGAATAGCTGAAATGCTGACAGTCTCAATATTTTTTAATTCTTACTTTCTCTCGAAGATAATTACTCGGATTGCTATTGAAATTTTAATTCGTCAATTTCAACATACGTCAGTTAAAAAGAGGAAGGGGCTACAACTGCAACCTCACTGATACCACATTTCTTTTGTTAATAATATCATTGATAGTATAACTAGGCTTAAACAGCATGTGTGCATAAGAGAGCGAGACCGAGACCCGCATAAAATTTTGCCTAGGGTTATACACAAAGAATGCAGTTCGCAGGACGATGCAATTTTCTAGTATCTTCTCAAGTAGAAGCCAGAACAAAAGCAGAAAAAGTGCGTTTACAAGGTGTGATTGTGATACATGTTTCGGTTAGAATTGTCCATGTGTTATTGTTCATGTTCATCTGCGTTTCAATGTGATACGGCTATCTTTCATACACCTGAACGCAAGTCACTATCAACTATTACACTACACTACAGAGCAAAGGCAAAGAGCAAACATGCTCCGAGTGTTTTAAAACTGTTGGTTATTCAGAATTATACACGTTGAACTGTTGAAGATCGCAACGCAACCGTATATTGTTTCGGACTGGGTACGTAAGAAGGTTGATGCTCTTGAAGGCACATGCCTTTTGCACTCATCTTTCACGCAAGTTTCCTGAAACAAGATATTACCTATACTCTATACCATTCCTATATTTATGTTCCGAAATAAAAAGCATACGCTCCTAAATGCTCACGTAACATTACGCATACATGCGTGCATGCATGGCAGATGTGACTGCTGCTGACGGGGTTGTAAACTAGACGAGTTTGCAGCAGATGAATGAATTCCATCGTTTGTATCTCCCTTTCTTTCTTTTCATTTCTTGAGGGTTCTTTCCTCATCCTTATAAATCATCCGGTTTTTTCAATGTGTTTACTCTGTATAATGAATAACGATGATCAACTACTTCTTTGTTGAAATCTATCAGATATTTGTGGGAAGTTTCATTGCACTTTTCATCATTGTTTTTCATTTAAATTAATTGTGAGGTAATAGTTATAAAATAAATAGAGTTTTTTAAGCATTGAATTAGAAGAAAATTGCATACACACGCAGTTACAGAAACAGAAAAATAAAATACTGGTGACCTGCGTTGGTACATACACTAGTAAATAATTCAAGAGTTTTCACTCTGCTACAGATGCGCCAGTCTGATGAAAATTGAAACAAATTCTCCTTTACATTAGACAACTGTCACCCAATGCTAGGCTATATATTAAGTAGGTATAGTTTAAGTGTTTAAGTAGCTGGATAAATACATTCACCTTCTAATAAACCTACAAAGGTCATATATATAATCATTAAATGTTATATAGTTTGTTTGCTCTGTTGCTCTTATCTTACTAGTAGATTATATTAGCCTTTTATCTCTTGTCCCGTGGAGGGAACATCAACCTTTGGCTGATTAATATTTTGCAAATCTAAGAAGTCATCCCGCCCCGAGAACCCCTGCATTATAATAAAAGAGAAAGAAAACCGATAAACTAAAAAAGCAACACACCACATGTTATTACAAACTTTTTGTTGAGATCTTTATATATTTTTATTATAACATTGGGATTTATAATCACAATTTGCATAAGTCTTTCAGATGCCATTATTGAATATATTTAAAATCTATGATTGATGCTCTTAAAAATCCTTATTTTTACACATGTACTTGCTTGAGCTTCTCAGGAAATCTGTTGTAGTTTGTAGAATTCAAGTAGCCTCGAAATTCATGATTTGCTCGAGGTTGTTCAATATGGTTAAACTATAATTTATATTCCTTAATGTTAGGGTTTTTTTAAATTTCTGCCAATACATTTATGGGTTCTTGCTCTAGCCGTTGGCAATAAAACTAGTCTAAATGACAAATTAAATATAAGGTGTTAAATAGAACAGAACATAAAACAATACAAAGAGTTTTTAATTAAATGATGCTTATAACACATATTAGACTACGTTTGCTGGAAGTCTCGGTATGTCATTCTATCGGCAGATTAACACGAAATAAGGGCACATTTATGCTTTCTGAAAGATTGGAGATATTTGTTTTAATTAAATTTGTCTGTAATAGGTCACATGATATGAGTTATCTTTTGGCGAAAAAAGTCGACAAAAACACTGCCTGTTGTATATTCACATTTTCCAAACATCAAAGCGTTTTTTGATACTTTGCCACATTTATGCGCATTAATTTGTTGATTGTAGATCCTTTCATTTTTAATTTCAACCGATAATGTTTTTGTTGTTTGTTTTAGTGTAGCATTGATGAGGTTTTATGGTTCGCGGAAGATGATCTACGCAATTAACATACCTATTAAAACAAACACTTTTATAGACCGATCAATGGTCAAGCACAAACGTTAGTTAAAAGTGTAGGATGTAGGTGCAAGTAAACGATTCCTGACTATACAACTGAAAACAACTCAAGATAAGGAAAGTGCTTACGGGCATTAAATTTGTATAATTGAAGGTCAAATTATAACTCCAATAAATATGGAATTTATTGAACAATGTACGTCTGTTCCTAAAACTGTTTGGATTATTCTTTGTTGTAGCAGTAAAATTTCTACCATGATGACTTGTTCAAATATTATTAGAAATTCAATAAAAACTATAATCCAGCCCACAGAACATTGAATGCAGGCAATGTTCATTAAATTATGGAATATGACTGTGTGCAAAGATATAAATCTATAAGCGTTCCAAAACATTAATTTTGCACAAATAAGGAAGTTAGGAATTCATTCGTTTACGACAATTTTGTTATTGTGATAGCAGTATTTTGTTACATAAACTGTCAATAAGCCAGTGCTAGTGCTATATATTATATTATATATTTTCATGCCTTCCGTATATAAATTACACAATATTACGAGGCACATAGCTAAAAGCTAAATAATATATTACGCATATACCAAAAACATTATTGGTGTATGCCAGTGTCGACAGGTTGATTTAAAATACTGTAGTAAATGGATACACACAAACAATATAATAGCCGAAGGAACATGAAAATATAATTGATAATAATAATGTTATAGATTTAAAAGTCCTTGGAAAGATTTTCCATTCTACCTAGGTATACACTACTTGATTTAATACCATCATCGCTATGTGAGCTTTCTAATCGCTTTGCTCTACCATTATCGATTTCCCTCGAGTCGTTAAATATTATTATGGATTAAATATTCAAACAAAAGAATGAAATGTGTTTGCGGAAAATCAATTTATTAGGCCGTACCTGCAAAATTTCACTTGTTGGTTATTTTCCAGATTACACGATAGATTATATTATACAGACAAAGTAGTCGGATGTCGGGTATATTCTTACATTTCTCAAAGTATGTAAGAGGATAATTATTTGTAATTGTAACGTAGTGTTACGTTTGTCAATTCCAGAAATGTTCATAATTCATAATAGATATCGGAGATAATATTCCAAGAGGAACTGAACACTTTATCTTGTTTCGTAGACTGCGAATATTCGATGACATGTCGAGAATATGTTTTGCAAACATTCTACCAGTACTTTTTTGTGTTTCGTATATAATGGTTTGGTTAGGTACGTATCTCAAACATTCGCTTTAGAGAAACATTTCAAAAGCCAGACAGGAATCGGAACAAGTTAAATTTTTAATTTGAGAAATTATGTGCATATTCCTAATATTTTCCACACAACTTTGTACAGTATGTTCGTTTAGTGGTCAAACTGCTGGTTAAACCTAGTTAGAAATGTGCATACGTTATGAGAAATCATCATCAAGATCAGCGTACAAACGAGCTGATTTAGTGCAATGTTATGTGCATAGCTTATTCTACAGATTAGCTAGTAGCTTTCAGTACATTATGACATCATCGAGGATTAAATGTGAATAAACAAGCAAAACATTCCATGGCACAATAAATTATATCAAACCTTTAAACTATGTATGTACGTATGTGTTTGTTAAAACAATTTTTGCAAGTTAAAATTACGCTTGTTGACGAACTTGATGATTTTGCTGTTATGACTAAATGCAGCGCTGACATTGCGGAAAATGGAAATAAAGTAGGCAGATGAATAAAACCTACAGCAAGCTTATTAAAGCTATTAAAGTAATCACAATAACCATTTCAATCGTATTCCATATATCAGCAATTCGAACAGATTACTCGAGGATTTAACTCGTGTAAATACTTGCATGCCAGCATGCATACCTATTCGTTTGTATACACATCTAGACATATTTTTGATGGATGACTGGCGTCTGGTAGTGTGAAATGGAAAGGACAGGAAAAGAGTTTCCAAACTATCAACTCTGAGCGTGTGCAGACTTTTTAACCTTCGTCTGTGCAGAAACGATGATGAGCAGACTGCAGATAATAATGTTGACTGAAATGGACTGACATACTCATATATTATTATCATCATCTGAATTGGGTTGGGATTAACAAAGGAGATTCCAGAATTTGATTTGTTATTGTCGATTTTTT
>JAQFYG010002474.1:0-14696 GCA_034694325.1 Entomobrya corticalis
TTGACTTCTGGCTTTGCCCTTTTGCTCATCTCAGCAGCATTAGAATTAGATTTTAGCCAAAATATATCCAAAGTAATATATAAATACACGTATTAGTATTTAATAACAAAAAATAACACGTGTTACGCTTCTCTAAAGACAACACTTTGAACTTGAGACTAACAAATATGAAAGAAGAAGCCACTGGCACTTCTGTCTGCCATTCCAAATAAATTTACTGCCCCACAAATTTCCCTTTTGATTCCTCTGATCATTATCATCATCCTTTTCTAAAAAAATAAAATAGGTAGGAATTCATTTGATTTAATATGTAAATTTATAATCACAGCTTTAAGAAATACTCTTTTAATACAGGTAAATGTAAATACTCGGTTATATTTGAGATATTATGATATAGAAATATAAAATATTGTCCAATCAGCTTTCTTTGCTTCCTAATGATTTTATCTATGGACTTGAGTAGCTTGCTCACAAATATCTATGTAAAGTTTTGTTCATGTTCAGGGATAATAAAAATTTTGTGAAATGAAGCAGATCAAAGCAAGGCAACAAATAAAGAAAGATGGCATAGACTGGCATTTTTGCAAACAGTTTAATGTGATCGGGATACTTATTGTTAGCTTATAATAAAGTAAATTTACTTTACTTTGCACTATGGCTTGATTTTGATTCCATTTCATTGTAACATATTTCATGTAATAAATGGCTATGGCTATAGTTTCAACTGTAATCGTGATGGCGGTTATGTTGATTTTTCAATTCAAGTCGTGATTATATTTTATTCGAGTTATCGTTTCATAATAATTGAGTACATGCACATTAAAAAGACGCTGAGGAAAGGTTATCACATAGGTAATTGGTAATTATCACAAGCTGTCTTTAATGAAAAATTTATTTGCTATAGGTCATTATTGAGACAGCTATTTTTTTGATTTTTAATGACAAGTAAAAATAGATACTCCAGCGAAATGTGACTGCCCAAATTAAAATTCAAAGCGGAGGAAGATTCTAGTCACCCATCGTTTCATTTTCAATCGAAATTTACTTTTATCTTCATTTATCATTCCTAAGTAAGACGTTAATAATATTTAATAAGCTAATCTGTTCCATTAAGCCCCGGTTTTAAAGTGTTGTTTTGCCCCAATTGCCTTTATTCAACGTCATCATTATCATTTTAGTATAATGCTTATTAGAGGATGCAACATCCTCGTGTATTTATATACATAATATTAATATATTAATAATATAACAATAAGTCGTATACAACCATTCCGTTTCCCATTTTGTTCAAATGGCTTACTGCACCATTTTAAACTAACAAACAAAAAACATACTCTCAGATTCTCATTTTGAGACGTAGCCTGTCAAATAGCAACCTGCTGATCGTCAACAAATACGAACTTTTAATTTAAGCCCATTTTACAATATTTCGGTCTAAAAAAATATTTGCCCATTCACAACAACAACTAAAGAATCACCGCAAGCGCAAAACTCATGAAACAAACTACGCTAGCCCATAATCGTCACTTTTCACCACTATCATTTGCATCGTTTTTATTGCCTTTTCATGCCCGTTTTAGTATCCCAAGTCAATTGACCAGTCATCGACAATGTAAATTAGTTTTAATGACACTTAAAAAATCATAGGTGAATTAATTGCAGATTAGAGACACTCGACACAATATTATACCAGTCCTCCGCTCGAAAGCTTGTTCACTCTAACCCCCACTGAATATTCAGTTTAAACATCCTTTTTTCAGTATCATCCTCCTCACCATCATCATCATATTTTTCATTCATTTTAAACTAAACCTCATTTCATCATCCCATCTCGTTTTGTCTCTTGTTTTCAATGTTCCATTCTGGCATAAAATATGTAATGATAAATTGCTAAATGCTGAGTAAAAAAGAGTAGCCGCACCCACAAAAGTACACAACAATAAATTTAATAAAATCTTTTGCTTGCTTCACATGGTTGCATAGCTTTTGACTTCATGTGCTAGCAGTAGGAGCAAAAAAAGGAGTAATAAAACGTGTTTGATGATAACAAAAAAGTATCATAATCATAAAGCAATGAGGATGGAATCATTTCATCCATTGAATCCGACCATACACGGACAGATCTAAATCAAATAGATGCAAAACCCTGATTACGAAATTGACCATGCAAAAACTTTTTTGATTTAGGTTTAGTATTATATAATCTCAAATGTATGATCTGCTCAAAGCAGATATATTTTTTACAATACTTTATGGGAATTTTTGGGTCTCAATTTTTAAATTGCATTTTTATTTAGGTGAACATTTGTTTCTTTTTAAACCGACTTTTAGGAGGACACTCATGTTTGCTTTGTTGTTCACGTATCACCGGCAAAGAGAACGAACAATGAATCATGAGAACTTTCATAGGTAGGTTTACACCATGACTTGCAAAACAACAAAACTACTTCCACCAAATCCGCCCGTAAATAAACGAAAATGATAATGAACTTTACCCCTGCGGAATACTAATAAAGGGAAAGATTCGTTTTGATGTTGTCTGCTATCTCATTTTTGAGTTTGAAAATTATTAGAATATACCTTGTAAATATACACCAAGCATTGCTTCGCCTGTACACAGACAGGTAAGTAATTTGTCATGCTGCTGCTTAACTTATTTTGCATATTAACTGCATCATTGCCGGCAAACACGTTGCAACAATAAAACAAGATCTTTATGGGTATAACTGGATCATCATCATAATATGCAAAAAATATGCGATCATGGCCATAACTCATTTTTAGCAGATTCTGTTCTAACGAAAGTAGTAGGGAATTACGTGTGTAGCAATAAAAACGAATGTTCTTATGGGTAAATTTATTGTTCGAAGAATATATGATTACTTTATTATTTATATAAACACGAAGATTATTTTACTGCTACTCCAACGACCATGTGAGAAAATGCCATGAATCATCCACGATTTAATAAAAACAGAATAAATATGATTTTAAAATACAATATCCTAATGATTGCATGAATATTTCTTCTTCTTTTTTACTTTTTCACCTGTCAAAAAATGTTTTCGGAGATACATCTTGTTTTTCTTTGTTAACTTTGCGATGTAAAAGAAAAGTTGACGACAGCAGCTTGAAGTTGGGAAAGGAGCATAATTCTAGTCATTCCACGAGCCAAACAAAATATTGTCCAACGACTAAAATTGCAATATTATTGACATCAGTGAGCAGACCAACGCCTAGCCAGAAGGCTGAATAAATGGCCATAGGGCCATGGACTACGATGATTCATAAGAAAAAATGCATAAATCTTTGAGACTTCAACACTTTGCTACTATTACAAATAATTTTACTCTTGTTTAAAAGACAGATAATCTCATGCTAAATTTCGTTGTACTTTCGTAGATAGAATTGAAAGGTTTGAAAGAATGAAATATGATGGGCTACGGCTGTATTATTAAATGCTACGCTTTCTCGTCTACTATTTTCAGAATTTTCCATGTCAGTAGTTCATTTACAAGCTAAAAGAGAGAAAGAGAGAAGGCACGACGGACGGACGTTGATGATGATAAATGATTTCTTCTTTTGGTGGATGATGAGAGATGAGCTGATGATGGGCTATAATAATATGCTATATATGGACACACGGAGACACTCCAGGGCCCAGACGCATGCATCTAAATGCACTATTGAACAATGTTTTAGTAGTAGTTTTGGAGTGAAAGACGATGAAAGAGTAAAAACTGAGCAAATGGGAGATAGATGAGATGAGGAATGAAATTGACTGAGCCAAGTGATGATCCAATTAGCGAACTTGACGCCCAGCCCAATGTGTTACCCCAGAATCATCATCATCAATTTTATCTTCACTTACGAAGAGATCGACAATTTTAGAAGGAAAATGATTGAAAGAGCACAATGACTACGTCTGCAAATTCTATGCAACTGTTTTGCTCAAATTATATTTTCAAATAAGTGTATAGTGAACTTTAACTTGCTTCTTCATGTTTGTTGTTGCTGCTTTTTATAATTACGCTTTTACAAAGTACAATAGTATGATCAAGATTTGGAATAAAATTTCCGGATTTCATTTAATAACGAAAGGAAAGGAAAATTACTTTAAAAGGAAAATTTAGATAACTGAATTTTTCTTTCGGCACAGCACGCATTCAATATTATCGTGTTAAACAAACAGTCTAGTAAAAACACGAAAATCTAGATAAAACTCTCTTCGTCGCGTCTTAAATGAACAACGAATAACTCTAAAATGTGCAGGTGTATGCCACAGGCGATCATTATGCTTGATGACCAGCAGCAGCCATCGACTCAATTAAGATGAAAATGTAAGCACCATATTATTTTTGTAATTACCACTTTTACCTTGTTAACTCGTCGCGTAAAAGTATATAAATATTAAAGTGCATTCCTTCTTGACTTGTTGTATTTAATTTATGATAAAATAGCAATTTAAGACGACTTTTGCTGCTAGGTCATCATGTAATTAGGCTTACAGATTTGAATAGGCATTTTCCTTCTTATTTGTACTGGTGAGACCGTATTGCATGTCCACACTCTCACATATTCAACATTAGCAATAATGACCACTTCTTTGAATTTATTTTAGCCCTTGGGTCTATTCATCTGAGTGAGTTATAGTAATCCTTCTTGATGATGAACAAAAGATTCAAAGATGAATGGTAATTTTTGTTCATCAGAAACTTGTTGGCTCATTTATACTAAATAAAATAAATGTAACTTCATGTCATATCACCGTAATTTCTCCGAATGGAAAAGAAGCAAATATTTAAACTTTTGAACTTTATAAAGTCGATTATAAATAAAATATAAATTAAATAATCAAGCAACAATAGTATTTAAGATTTCGGCCAAAAATGGCAGAAAAGTCATTTTTGGCTTAAATTTTGTCAGCCCATAAATGAAATTTTGGTTTTTTTGACAGAAAAGTCAAAAATATTTCAGCATCGCAGGAGTGACGGAAAAAAGCAAAATAGCTAAAATTTTGACTGAAAGTTCACAGCTGGTGATGATAATGGAGTTATCGATCAAATTAAATTTTAACGATGCTTCATACTAACTCTTCAATAAGGACATAAAAGATTACTATTACTTGATGACCGTTTCTCGACCCAAATTTTGTAGGAATTTACTTAGTTAATTGATTTTTAAAAGCATTCAAAATTTACAAAATTAACGTCAGTCATGAACGAAATAAAGCAGTGAAGTTTTCATCATTTTCAGACAAAAATGTCTTTTAATACAAAAAAATTCAATCTACCGTTCAGAGTTATTGGCTTTTCTGCCAGCAGAAATGGCTTGTCAGAAAAGTCCATTTGGCTGAAATCTCAATACTTTGAACAAGCCTAATATAATATCAAACACCTTTGCTAAAATGATAAGTAAACCGGCTTGATAAATGCTTAAAATTTATTAGGAATAATCTTAAATAATAGAGAATATGGCCTTCTCTTCTTTAAATTTTCTCTCCTCAGGTTCTGTTAGTTTTTTGGCTTTTCAACTCATTCAGCAAACTTTTGCTTTCAACCATTAACTAAGGCCCACACTCAAACCACTGATAGTAGGAGGAATAGGAGCGTCAGCATAAAGCAACAGCTAGTAAAACCCGCTAAGTTTCAGAGTGCCTATTGGCATTTATTCCCCGTGATCGAAAACCCTAAGTGCCAAGTTTAGCTCTCTAGCTTAAGTCTGTATACGGTTGACCCCGTGCCCCTGGGGTCAATTGAGGTCAAGGGGTCAAGTGCCCATTTTCATTGAATTCCTCGTCGTCAATAACCCCTGAGTCTTAAGTTTCAGCTCTCTAGCATACGTATGTATAGCCCAGTGTAAGCTTTAAGGAAAAGGTGTGCCACTTACGCCACGCACGCGACACACGCACACACATGCTTAATCTTATATGCCAATAGGCAAATAACTAGGTATATTCATTCTGCGTTGAAATAGTTCCAGAAGCGATACGATGTATGATGTAGTAAACTACATACTACATCTCTCTCTCTCGACAACATTAATTTAAGGCACATAATAAATCACTGCAACTAGCAGCAGGAAAACAAAAACAAGCCACTATCAACGGACAAAACCAGCCAAATAGTGAGTAGCATCAAGCATGTAGTTTTTGAGTACGATTTTAGATAAGTGTAGTGAGAAATAGACAGCAGGGCAGGAAGAGAGGAGTAGGTGGAGTGGAAGAGGCCTCTAAGGCTTTTACCCACACTCATGGACAACCGAAAGGGAAAAGTAGACAGGCAAACAAAACTCCCAAGACAAAAAATTATCGGATAAAGTAAACAAGATACAAGAGCCACAAGCAAAAAAAGTTTCGCTGTGCCGGTTGTTTTTGCGGGAGCTCTTCTGCATATTTTTACTACCCTACCCGCATTTATTTATTCATTTCATTCATAAAAAGTAATTAAAACTAATCAAACGCAAAACTGGATGTTACCTATGAAGTCACAGTCAGTCTGCCGTTAACCAACAACCAAACGATGCTATTTAAAATTTTTAAAACTATAATTGAAAAGTTCGGATATGGGATATTTTCCCCTTTCGACATAAATTTGTTGGTCTTTTTGCTTTCTAGTAGTATCTAAATCAGCCTTCACTATCACACTCGATCGCATTCACATGTCTCGTAAGTCCTAATGAACATATAAAAGCCTCACGGGAAAAAAACGAAAAAATTTCACGCAGATTAAACTGAGAAACAAAAAACTACACCACTATAATTTGCGTACCATCACTATTATTTACTTCCCTCAATCTCCTCAATCACAACATTGCGGAGAGAAAGCAAACTAAAGAACCAGTTAAGCCTCCTCCTCCCTTTCATAACAGTCTATCGAATATTGTGAAGCTATAAGGATGTGTACATTTGCATGCATAGTTTTCTACAGATGAGAGACTTCTACTATGAACTACTAGACTACCAACCAACATTTTTCCCTAGGTCGTATAGATATCTTGTTTTTGCTATTATAGAATCTCTACTACTACCACCATGTCATCCTTGCAAGAAGAAAAGAGCAACTTTTCGCTCACAAAACTTTTCACTGAAGCGTGGAAAATTCCAGAGAAAAAGTGAGGCATGAGATTATCATCGTCGTTCTCATCATTATCATTTCCTCTCTGTCACAGCGAAAAATGAAATAAAGACAGTGAAAAAGACGGAAACTGGAAACTTCTGGTTGGAATGTTGTAGTTGTGTAATATTTTGAAAAGAATACAAGTTTAAATCTAAGCCACAGCTGGCAACCCCGTCATCTTTCTTCCTCATCATCACAATAATGTGCATACATATTTACCAAAACACGAAATCAAAAGGCAACCCATATAACCACCCACCACCAGCAGCATGTTGTTCTTACTTTTATTATTATTCTTGATTACTATTTTAATTCGTCTACTGACTTGCTTCTTCGTGTATGCTTGTGCAAGCTTTTATCAGCAAATGTTACTTCTTATTTAGATTCCTTGTAAGTAAAATATTTATTTCTTTGGACAAAGCCAAACTAGTCTTTGGATTCAAAGAGAACTAGTAGTAAAGTCTTTTCTAGTCTTTCATTTCCATCATTATTTCATACCAACAGAGCAAGAAAATGTTATTATAAGTGAATATTAAAATGACGTAAGAGAAACCAGCAAAGCAGCAAGCAGCTTGTGTTAGAATCAACTTTTTGTAATGGTGACTTGTTTTTAATCTTTGGACACAGAAGTCTTCTTAATATCGTGCTCGAAAACTAATTTCCTTAACATTTTCTTTACTGCGTGCAAAAAGGGGAAATCTATGTCATCCTTCCAAACTGACACTGCCGAAATGCTGCCGCTATTTCCCCATTTAACATATTATTTGCCGATATAATTTTTCGTATAAAATGTTGCACAAAAACGAGAGACAAAAGTTTTTGACAGGAAAAGAAGACCAAAAGATAAGTAGAAGAAGATTACATCAACTCGGTAATAAAGATGAAACGAAAGTGAACATTCATGAAGAAGCACAATACTGCGGAGGGATTCAGTCACACATCCATATTGCTAAATAGAGTAATTTCACTTTGACTATTAATCTTAAAATTGAGCATACAACTTCATCATCTTCTCTCGATTTCTCTGTAATTCATTTTCCCTTCTTACGACAAGACCATTGAAGAGAGAGCGGAAGCAACTAACTAAAGCAGTTTCCAGTCAATAGGTTAAAATCTTCTCAACTCACTCCTGGTTTCAGTCATCAGACCAGACAGAGAAAGGAGTTCAACACTAGTAGATGTAATAATAATCATCATAATAAGAAGTAAGAGAGAAAAGGGGCAAAGTATGTAGTGGTAGTTGAGTCAAAAGTTTTTCTGAATCCCGAAGCAAAGCAAGAGCAGCAGTCTGCATATGTGAGTGAATGAGAGGAACTTTTCTGTTCACTTTCTTCATTTATTATTACATTTTCTCCTTCTCCACCGGAGCGGCTCAAAATGAATGAACGAATGTAGAAAAAAGTTTGTGAGTTGATCATGCAGCTTTTATGCAAATGATTTATGTTCTTCTGGTGTGCCTCCCGTACAACCGTGTCCGACGTCCAACCAAATTATGTAATGCCATGCTACACAATCTCTCCTTGGGCATTTTCTCTCTCTCTCTCTCTCTCTCTCTCTCTCTCTCTCCTTCTTATTTAAAAATATTTTCACAACTTACTTTTCTACCCCTCTCTCATTCCACGTTGAACACTGAGACCGAAAGTAAATTTGGTCGTGATACTTTCTAGTGTTTGTGTAGTACAAAACTTCAAAAGTATTAGCAAAAGACGATGAACGGACAAAGGAAAAGAGGCGCCTTGGCCAAGCCAAAATAAGAAAATTACATTATCCACACATGCTCGTTTCTGCTGCTGCTCATAATGATGACCGAAAAGACCTTAAAAGTAACTAACTCTCTCTACTACTCCATGTAACATGAAGATTTTCTCTTCCGTCTGACGTCCCATGTATTATGAACCTTTTATGCATTATTAAATACATTACACAGCAGTAGCAGTAACTCAAAACCCTCCTCTTCTCAATTCCAGATTAAAGTAGAAACAAAAAATGAGGAATGCTATTCGACTTTTGTGAGTGCGTGGGTGGCTGACTGAGTTCAGTTCAAGTTTCAGTTTATTTTCTTAAATATGTTTTGTGTACACACGTACGACAACAATGGTAAATGGTACCACATTTGATAAACCCTATATATACTCACTATACGGGACTACATCGTTACTGGTAGAATTAGAGCCTTTATTTGTTGGCGTTATGCCTATTACTTTTGTGTTTTTGTCTTCCTCCGTCTTCTTGGTCGGTGCGGATTTACTCAGCTGCACTGTGTGGAGCAAAAAGGAAAAGTGACGTGCATCCGGAAATAAGCTGACGGAACGGATGGACTTTTGGGGGCATGGCGTCGCCACAAGGAGAACATATTGAGTTTTCAGTGGAGGCCCAGGGCATGCCATGCCACCGGCGGAATACAACAAAACTGCTGCTTACTTTCTCCGCAGGATAGTCTAGATTTTCGCTAAAAGTTCAATCTCACTTTCGCTCAGCCTTTATGTCTGTATAACTGTTTCCTTTTTCCTTTTTGTTTGAGTTTCTTCTCGTTCGAGCATTGGCATACATATTATTAATATTAATTCAGCAGCTTGGCCCGTCGATGGAAAAGGGAGAAGAAAAATGAGCGAAAGTAAATCGAGCATGCTGCAATCCCTTCTACACATTTCTCCAATTTTCTTTCACTCTGTTCCTTGTGCAAAGAAAGTACAAATCTAAAATAAAAACTTTTCTTTCTTCTTAGCAGTAGCACACAAAAGCCTCTCAACTCAGAAAGATGATGGTGATGATAATCAAAATGAAAGGGAAGGTAAAACAGCAGAAGAAAACGAAGTTAAAAGAAAGCGATGGATGAAAATAGGAAGAAAAATAAAAGAAAATCTGTTATCCGTTTCTTTTGTGTGGTGGCACGGATGGATGGACTCATTAACTTTCTCCCTGTTGTTACTCGCCAATCTGTAGAAACTCAATATAGCAGACTCTATTCTGCCCCTTCTCCTTCTACACTTCTTTGTTTACTTTTTACTCCACTTCTCTCTCTTTCTCCCTCTCTCACGGGTTCTTCTTCAGCTCTCTTTGAACAAACTACTCTGCTAAAAATTAATGTATGCTCCACGGTTCTCTCACACAACAACAGGCCAGCAACAACACAATGGATTGCCTACGATTGTTTATCTTTGACTATTTTGCCACTTGTTTTCTATTATTTATTTTCTTTTCCATTTGCTTTCATTAGCACACCACCTATTTATTTTCCTCGCTATGCTGAAGAGAGAGAGAGAGAGAAAGAAAAAGCAAGAAGGAGAATATTTCTTATTACTATTGTTTTCTTTACTCTAGAAGGCTTACCTGTAATAAATCTCCTGATTACGTCCAACATCCGCATCAGCAGCCGTAATCTTTGCAACTTTTGCTAACACCGGTGTATCCGCATTAACACCGATATCGTAACTTAAACTTTCGAACACGGGTTGATTGTCATCTACATCTATTATCCGTACGTAGACTAGAGTTTCCGCTTCCAGAATAGGAATTCTTTTATTATTATTAAGGTCTGCAACACTCTGTTTACCGCCTCCTCCACTCGACTTGTTGTTGATCCTACTGCTTGCTGGTGAAATCGTTGTTGTTGTGGCGGCTACAGTTGTAGCCTTAATCCTTCTTTGCCTCAAACTGCTACCTGCCGTTTCCAGTATACCATCTACATCCACAAGATTACTTTGCGGATTACTTCCACCACTACCTCCACTATTAACACTATTTTTTATTTCTAAAACTTGTGTCCCTTTCTCTCGGTTTCTTCCTCTACCCCCTCCTCGCCGTTCTCCACTTCCGGTACGATTTTTCGCTCGGGACCGATTACGACCCGGTTGCTTACTACCACCGCCATTAGCGTTATTACCACTATCATCGGCACGTGAAGTTCTTGATATTGTTTTATTCCCACTGCTACCACTATTACTATCGGCTCCCCCTCCTCCGCGTCTGTTTCTTTTACCACCACCCGAGCCTGACCGCCTGCTTTTATTATTAATAATGACACCATTTTCACCGTCGCCACTGTTGGCAGCACTCGGTAAACTGTGAAGTTGGCTTACAAAACTTTCATCATTTTGCACATCCCTGGTGTCTGTGTCTTCTTCATCCCCAAAAAGTTTTCTGGTTGTTGTAGATTCCTCTTCGTCCACTTCCTCTGCCAGCACTACCGTTTCACCATTTTCTCCTATCTTTCCCATTACGTCACTACCACCTCCACCATTACCAATTATTACAGAAGTACTGCTGCTCGCACCGTTTTTATTTTTATTATTCTTATTTCTTCTCCTTACAGTCCTACTGTCGTTATTATTACTATTTTTGTCTTTAGAATTAGCCACGTCACTTTCACCACCACTTATGAAATTAAGGTCGTCTATGATAAAACGTTGGTTGGGAGGTGGCAGTAGCTCACTGCCGTCACCACCGTCCTTATCCTTAAAGTCAGTTTGTTTGTCAATAATCTCTTCCTCGTCGCCATCCTCGATTATGTTTAAACTTTGTGGAAAGTGAGAGGAGGAAATCTTTTTCTGCTTCAACACTGATGCGGAGGATGACGGGAGACCACCACCGGCGAAAGCTCGAAGAAAGTTGTTTTTACCACTACCACCACTGTTGCTTAAACCTATTTTGGCCACAATCTTAGGACTATTATTATTGTTATTTTTATTGACGAGAGTTTGGTTATTATAAAGAGACGTGTCTACTGCTGCTGCTACTTTTTCACTGGAGAAAACAAACGCCTTGATCTGCAAATAGTACAATGCCCTGTACTCTCGATTGAGGCTGCGGTCATTACTTCGGACGCGGATGACGAGAAAGGAGAAATCTCCCACCTGACGGGACTCGACGCGGAAAAGCTGGAGAGGATCCCCAGAGAGAATACTGTAGTGAATTTGACGGGAGAGTTCCGGTGGATTCCAAATTCCCATTTTATCCTTCACCGGAAGGATCACCGTGCTGGCAAATGAGTTTTCCGGCACAGTGGCATTGTAGTGGGACTCCGTGAATCGGAACTTGCTATCATCTCCACTATTTCCTCCGGGAGAATCATGCTGCTGCTGCTGGAGGCGATCATGTGGAGATGATGACGATGAATGATGCTGATGATAATGATTGACATTGGCGTTGGGATCGTCTCCCATCATCATATTTCTGAGAAATGACTCATCGTCCTCACGTGTAGGGAAAAAGTGCGTTTGAACCTTTTGCAGTTGATGTGGTTGAGCTGCTAAGTTGGAGATTTTCCTTGGTCCAAATCCACCTCGATGACTTCCCCCGGTGTGATGACCAAATTGGCCATTGTCATCATCACCGGTAAAATCGACTGCCGCGACACCACCGACACCATCGTTTTTCAATAAATAGTGATAATGTTGTTGGGACTGTTGCGGTTGAGTGTGCTGCTGTTGGAGTAACAGCAGGTTTTGCAGATTTGGCCCCGGTGAGGATTGCGAAGACGAGTAGCCTCCTGCTAGGCTTGGCACGTGACATGCCAAAGCTGCTAGCAGGAGAAGGGCAAGCTTCCGGGAAATCTTCATTACCTCATCATTCGCATTCCTGAAACAAAATGAGAAAGAATTGTGAATTATAAACATGATATACCTACTTACTACAATCAATTTTGAAAAGTTTTCTCCTTAAAAAAGTGTCAAGTCAACTTTAATCAATGATTGAGATTTGCAAGGATTTATATGTATGTGAATGTGTACTTATATCTACTCATGAAAAGCATACCTTCAACTCTTTTACCATAACGAACACCCTTCTTCTAATTCACTTTTAATTTAATACCGTCTCATAATATTACAGTCTTCAATCCATTTTCAGACATTATTAGACAAGTCTCTCTGGCTTCATTTTATACCTTCAAGAAGCAAACTATTTAATGAATACTTCTTATTTCTACTCCAGTTGAAGTTAAAATCTAAAATCCATGCTTACAGCTAATCTGTTTAATCTCATATGCGGTGACGATGATGACAGACGTTGGTGAGGAGGGTGGATGTGTTGGGTGCTCTGACGCTTAAATACTTTATGTCTATATACATAGCCCATTACTTATTTAAGATGATGAAGAAGAAAAAAACTAATTTAGAGCAGTTTGTTGGTGTGGATGACTGGATATTTTTGTGCACATGTTGATTCCTGTTGCTCTGATCTCGCCAAATAAACGTCTGGGAGCTCATGAGTAGCTGACTGAGTGCCTGCTGACAAGTGACTGATGGAGATAAAG
Source organism: Entomobrya corticalis (assembly GCA_034694325.1). NCBI lineage: Eukaryota > Metazoa > Arthropoda > Collembola > Entomobryomorpha > Entomobryidae > Entomobrya > Entomobrya corticalis. The sequence continues at coordinate 13,372 of JAQFYG010002474.1, forward strand.
TAAAAGAGACATTGACAGATCTTAAGTTGGATTAATTACTGTGCTGCATGTGGACAAATGTGCTCTCGTACTCGCCATCATCGTAAAAAAACTGTATAAAATGCGTAACATTTGAACCTCATTCAGAGACATGCATGTGGATTTGAGGATATGCATTGCACATGGCTTATTATAAAGAATTTTTATGTGTTTATTTTTTAGTATAGCATGTATGCTCATTGCACATTAAATTGACTGTTTTGTTAGCTTGCTGTGTGCACTGCACGATGAGGCAGAAAAGGAAAATGATGATATGAAGTAATGAATAAATAGTAAAGGTATTTAATATAAGAAGAGTACCACCGCCACCACCATAGCATCGTTAATAGTTAGTTAGACAACAGTTTTTTAGCGACAACACTCGGCGCCGTATGGCTTCTGCTCTGTTGATTCTGCTGACGATGATTATGATAGTGAGTTTTGTTTTGTCGTCCCCATCGTCCTCCTGACTCTTGATCCTCATCAACATGTAACGTGATGATAACAACTTTTGAATAGGTATGTACTTTTAAAACTCTAACTCTTTACTTGGTATTTAATTATATGAACATCGAATTTTTAACATGATCCTCTGTGCATCATCCTTTTCATATAAGCTGTCTAGCATCAAAACTAATGGCTTTTGTTGGACTGCTGTGCTTTTCTAAATATTTTAAGAATGACTGTATAAAAGCGGCGATAACTGCCAGAGGACGTGCGGTATTTAAAAGTAAACAAATAAAAATTAGGATGGATGATGATGAGAGATTAGATGATATAGATAACGGGTTGGTCGTTAAAACTGTCTCTGTTGAGAGCCATTGCAAGCTAAAGAGTTGCCTATGCTAATTCAATGTGAATTTATGAATGAATTTTGTTGCAAGATATTATTTATGAGTGAAAAAATCGAATTTTGGTAATTTCATTTAATTACTTTCAATTGTGGTGGTACATTGTGTCATCCAAACATTTGTTTTGTTTACATCACAGTGCATAATTTATCTTTGTTTTATTAGCTTCCAGCCTTTCTTTGGCACCCACTGAGCATGACTCAACATTTATGTGAGTTTCAAAACGTTGAACCAGAACACCAACCCCATTAAAATATTTTAAGCTTGACCACCGAAATATTTACAGGAACCAAAGTTTGAAAATTGAAGCATTGAGAAAGAAGTAAAAGAACATACGCAAATGTTGCTCACATTCCACCCATTTGTTTGAATATGAGGACAATTCTGATTCAGTAAAGTGGCGAAACTATAATGAAATTCAATTTAATGTTTCCATGCATTCGGCTAATGTTATTT
>JAQFYG010002475.1:0-14695 GCA_034694325.1 Entomobrya corticalis
ATGAAAGATACAAACGTTCCTGTATTCCTGTTCTAGTTAAATACCTGCATGATAATATGTAGTTCAAAATAGTGTTAGTCAATTATTTTTATTTTATATTTCCTTTCACCGCGCCGAAATGGCTGCGTGAACTTCTTCTCTTTTACCTTTTTAATTATATTCTGTGTTGGTTGATGTTTCTCTTCTTGTATAAATTTTACACTTTTCACAGCGTCTTTGATATTGTCAACGTGTAACAATATTGTTTTGTAAGTGAAATCAGAATTTTCTTTGAATAAATGATAAATAAAATAAATAGTGTATTTATTCTCGTTCTCGTTGATGGCATGAGGATAACATACAAACCCATCAACCTAATTGTAAATAATTTCTAGGACAAACTTGTTGTGCTTAAACCGGTATCCGTTTTACAAAATGAGTAAGAACAATTAGGTAGTGCCGTGACCAATGCGAAACATATGGTCACTTCACTGAAAATAACGCTTTATTTGAACAATTGCGATCCTTTTTGGTTGACAGTTAATAAAAAGCATATTTGATAGTCTAGATACGTATTTATTAATGTTAGTTCATGTCTAATATTTACGGCTGTTTTTAAGAAAGAGCTTAATTTTTGCTGATGAATACACTAAGCGGAAAGTTAACGGGCAAAATTTTTAGGTAATGCTCTCTTTGTGCATTTGCTACTCAATACCAAGCAAAGTCTTTTAGAACAAGGAGAGAAAGATTGCACGCAAAAATATATTTCAACATTTTTACCAATTGCTTTTAAGAATATTTTTCATATTTTGAAGCCTTACGTTAGTAAACACTACGTTAATTTTCATTTACATAATTTCAATTTCAAGTATACAAAATGCTTATATCTGACGATATACTTTGACACATTCTTCGTTTGATATCTGTTGCCCGATGGCGTTCCTTCAATTTTCATTTTCTGGCATGGGATCACAAGAAGAATATTTTTTATGCCAGATCAAATTGGTCTTCATTTTATCCAACAATATTTTTTCTACTGATATCAGCAATATCCTCTGTAATCGGGATCACTAAAACAGAAAGTTTCTTTGGTAAAATATTTCAAGCATTGTACGCATTTGTGTACACGGTATACTTATATCTTCATGTTTTATATAACGACAACTTGGCCCCATATTTTGTTAACTTTCTTAATGGGCAGTTGTCATGGCCAAGGGCCGCACTATTTTGTATTGATCAGACTGTTACTTTGTTGTTGATAACAGTTTCCTAATTTTTAAGTTTTAGGAACAATTTTTGATCAAAAAGTTTCTCATATTTTACTCCAGCACTCAACTAAGATAACATCGACCGAGCCCAACGTATTAGATGCATTTGCTCATTTTCGGGTTTTCCGCCAAAAACTGTAGGCACCAAAACGATGTAAATGTCTTTATTACAAGCAAACAGTCAGACTATCATGTAAGTACTATTGTTATTCATAAAAATTTACGACAATGTAAAATTGAGTAAATATTTGTTGTCACGAGCATAAGCGTTCCTGGAAATGTGATCGATTTTCGAATATACACGTATACTGCAATACAAAATGATTTACCATCACAGTTAGGCGCAGTCATGTTATTTTACAAGTAACCAAAAAACTAAGGCATTAGGCTGTGTTGGCTATACCAGCAATATGAAATACAAGATATAGCGTTTTTAGTACTTATTTTAATTTATTTAAAAGGCTTAATATAAAACGCAATAAATATTTGAAAATAATTACATTTACTTACATAAATACGAATAAATCGCCCAATAATGTGATCATCATTATTGCATTTTAAAACAATGACTATGCTTGATCGTTCATTCCCAATTGAACCGCTCTTGAAAATTTATCGCAAATTGATAGTAACATCTAAGTTCGCCATATAAACATAATTTTTAATTAAATTTACAAGGCAGATAATCCACACTCTAAACTTTTAAGCATCAACTAAGTTAGCTAAAACAAACCATTTGTCTTGGGAAATGCATACGTGCATACGTGGAATTTCTATAATAAGATTTTTTAACGCAAACGCAAAATAGGCTGCTTCATTTTCATATTTCTAACTATTCCTTATCGGTTTCCTTTGAATGCAATTATAGAGAGATTCCACTTATAAATATGTAATTGTCTTATGGGTACATATATATACAGTATGCCTGTATATAGCTATAAATATAATATCACGTAAGGTAGCTGTCATTAGTAGTAGTGGCAGTGTCACTGATGGAATGTGCAAAATATCTACTTTAGTCCAATATTTTATGTTTTAATACTTTTAGATACATAAACTAATATCTTTAAGACACAACATTTTCCAAAAAATACGCAATAAACTAATATAAAAATGTTTGAATCTATGAAAGTTACAATCAGTTACAACCTACTATATTTTGTGTTTAATTTCTTTGTTCTTTAAATTTCTTACTTACAAATCATGCCGCTAAGATTGCAATACACATATTGCTTAGAAACAGATAACCCGTATCAGTTATACGTGTTTAGGCCCGATTGAAATAGAGTACTCTTTGGTGGTAAAGTTCTTTTATTTGGTGATCGCAATGGTAAAATGCTTAGTGAAGCACACATTCCTAAATTTACAGGCACAGTTAATTTACAAAAAATATTTGAAAAACCTCAAACCAGTTAGGAATCCGTCATGTGACTATTGACAATTATCAGGGCTCGAACGTATTGTCATTTAACTACCCAGTGGTTCTAAGACGCTTTGTATTAGCAACAATTTCAATAGCCGGGAAAAAATACAAAGAAACCAACATATTTTAGCTGCCATATTATTTCACATTTCAAACCTTCTCATTACATATTCCAGGATCGGACAAGCAAGCAATTACAGTAAAATGCCCTTCATCAAATTTGACATTTGATTTGACATACAATTGACAAAAGCAACGCAGATATAGACAAACCGCATCTATGCATCACATCCAGCTTATTTCAACTCGCTTCAAACACAAAACCATGGAATTGTGAACTACATATTGCGCTACGTTTGCCACTTCACTACTTAGATCACTTTAAAATAAAAACTCCATTTGAAGTTTTTCATTATGAAGTTCTACACTGGCTTAATTTTAATGCAATAAACTCTTTTCGTGCAGCTTTAGCATCAACACGTAGCAAAACACTCATTATGATACAAGAAAAAATCAATTTTAGGGAGTCATGGACAAACTAGAAAGTTTCATTTTGGATGCATACAACGTCCAAAAACCATTTTAAATCCAGTTATTTGGACCACGCACCACTAGCCAAAGTTCAAAACTATTTTATAGGCTATCTCGATAAAACCGATTTTACTTGTACGATTTGCAATGTGACATTTACCGCTTCTCAAATTATCAGAGCTATTGTTTTACCAGTGTTACTGTAAGTGGTACATACTTTCAATTTGAAGCTGTTATTAAGTATCAAAATGTATCAAATCTTATTGCACCATTTAGTCAAGATTTGCCATCATTCTGGGATATCCAAGCTCGTTCATTTACTCGAGAAAGTTCTTGGCATAACATAAAAAATCGTTTTATGACTTTTGAAAACTATTTATATCCATATTCAAGAGTATCTTCAATTATCAAGTTACCCTTCAAAAATTCACGAGATATATTTGCACATGAATTTGTTTCTTTTTGGCTGCAAATCATTAAAAATTTTATGTACACAGCTGACTATACAAATCACGTTTGTGTTGAAAATAAAAGGTATTTTTATAAATATTTTTCTGGCAAAAGTCCACTGCTTTTGCTAAAAACTCATTTAGTTACAAAAAGCCAAGTTTCGTCAAACAATTCTCATTTCTCTCCATTTTATGTTCCCGATGTTTTGAACGAATTAGGATTTGTTAGTTGTGGTGGTCCCACTTTGTTAAGAAAAGTTGCTTTTAATAAACTTCTAAGTGTTTACCAATTTGCCGTGTGGCTATCAATTGTAATTTCATCTATAGTTGAAGCACAAAGTATCAATTTGTTGAAGTCAACTTCCGATAATTTATTTCTCTCAACTGTATTTATGACAATTAAAAGTCTACTCGAACAAAGCGATCCATTTCAACAAAAGTTGTTCCGAACTGAAAAGCTCCGTTACATCATCGTACCATACTTATTAACAGCTCTTGTTTTGAGCAACGCCTATAAAAACACGAATGTTTATAACTTAATATCTCCCAGAGCACCTGTTCCTTACGAAAAATTTGAACAATTATTTCAAGACAATTTTTGCAATTTTAACACGACATCAGCATGTAGATTCACGACTAAACGTCATTAAATCGTCTTGGAGAAAATTATCCAGAAATTTTACATTTAAATTAAATGGAAAACATGATGCGTTGGATGATAGATTTCATGCTGTACGTGTGACATCTGAGGTACAACAACAATATTTTCATCGTATTTTACGTGGCACAGCTACTCTTATAGCACAGTCGAATCTACATCCTAGCTTATTCCAAGTAGTAGTAAATTTATTTGAAGATGCATTTCTTCATTGGCCAAATTGGAATAAATCTACTGAAATTTATTTATCAAAAGGATTCAAGCAAGATGTTCGAAAGAAAGAGAGAAGCTTATTGTTAAATTTTCTAAAAACCTGTAATAGAACTGCGTTAGTAGTTCCTTTAAAAACAGCGAATAAATATAGGAAACAACTATATCAATCTGGTATTTATGAAAACGTGTATCGGAAAAGTATTTTAATATTTCTCTTATATTTGAGATAAAAGGCAATGTGCAAGAAAATGTTATAAAACGTATTAAATGGATATTTGTATCTGCAGTGCCTAATTTTTGGAATGCTGTTGTCGGGGAGAAGGGGAAATTTAATAGAGTTTTTGGAAATCATAAGAAGGCAAGGTCTGCCACAATGGATGGAAATATACAAGTTATATTTATTTTACTGGTATTTGGATTGGCATTGACTAAAGTTATTTTTCTTATCGAAGTAAACAATAAAGTGCTTAACTTGATTTAAAAATTATTTTTGTGTAATTCATATTCGAAAATTTTGAAAGCAAAAGCACAGTGTACATACAATCATTGTGTTAGTTCAGTCTCAGCAATAATGTTATTTGAAAAATGGGACGACAACTATATTTTTTAAATTAATAAAATTAATATAAATTCCATTACAGGTAATGGAATTATATATAAAATTGATGTTACTTTACACACAAAACATACATATATACAATTAAATACAAACTTAATTAGTTTTTGTTTTTTGTATTATATTAGCGTCGTAAGATTTAATAATACTAATAATTTCAAGCTGCTTCAGTAAAACGTTTAACCTGTTGAAAATGTTGAAAAATTGAATTTAAATCTAACAAAGGCATAATATGATGAGCAAATGTACATATAAAAATTAGTTCCAGGAAAGAATAAATATATAAGGTACAAAAGCAAAGGTTTTGTACACAAGCTTATTACAGTTTATCGTTTCTCAGTTTCGTTAAATTTGATACACCAACTTTTATACAGAATAGATACTATCTTACTGTTCTTGAAACTGATTTTATAGTTTATTTCAGCATTTATTACTTGTAGCTTGAGAATAATTTGTTTCACATTCATTTTAGGAATCTGGTTTATCTTTGAAAAATACTTTCAATGAAAACTAAACGCAAAATTAAAATCAATGTGTTCTAGATGAAAACAGGGTTCCCGGATGTGATGGTTTCTTATGTTTCGTTTGATGTATATTCGTATTTAACGATTTATGTAACCAAAAGGATATCAAGTAACTTCTTTAAAAAGTTGTTCAATTTGTAAGAAAAACATTTAATTTGTCAATTTTAACCACAACATACACGCTAAGCTTTTGTGCAGACTATACCACAACAATACAAAAACTTCATTTTAATTTTACAGCTAAAGTCTTCAAGGACCGGAACGTCCCTCTCATCACACCTTTAACATAAACAAATGGTGTAATCCTCCTAACCACCAGCGTATTTCCATAACAGATCAAAATAGGTCTGCACGAGCGTCCAAATCTACCCATAACCTTCCTTTCTAAACATGTACTAATCCTCATATGCTTCCAAGACCAAATTGTTTTATTCCCTGCAACAAACCAATGCTTACCAATCTGTAAAACAGTTGTCCAAAAAGTCATTGTTCCCAATGAGCCGATTATTGTCGCACCCAAAAACAAAAAGTTTAATTGTTCCCAATATTGAATCAAAACAAAATTTGCATAAATAGGCACCAACGTCAAGGCAGCATTAAACAAAACAAAATACTTTCCCAAAATAAACATCGTGTTTTCGTTCAAAATTTGCAAAGATCGATAAACTATTTGAATATTTAAAGGTTCCCTTAAATCCGCACTTGCTCTATAGAAATTTCGACCAAGACGTAGTTCTTTAGTTTGCAAGATAGTTATATAAAATAAATATGCAAGAACTACACTAGAAGTTATTGCAAGATTGATCCCCAGAGAAACTAAAATGTATATATGAAAAATTGCTATTGGTATTCCAAAAGTAAAATAACTATAAATTATGGCAGGAACTAAGCCTCCTAAAAATATTAAACAGCACGGATCATATACGCAAATTGCACTAACAAAGAAAACTAGCAAAGCCCATATTACAACATTTACGCAAAGAATACAGTCCACAACTTTGTTTAGCTTACTTCTGTCTGGGTCGAAATCTGGGATAAATTTGACTGTAAAAAAATTATTAAAACTTTTTCAGAACACTATAATTTTAAATAAAACATTTAATTATATTATCAATTACCTTGAAAATTTCTCAAAAACAATAAAAACGCATTTGCCAAATGCGATAAATCCTCAGAATAAAATTTGGCAATGGAAAAACAACTCATTGCCGAGGTACCTAACATCCAGAAAAGTAAAGTCATTTTGTAGTCATGAGTCTGGCCATTAACTATATGCCTAACTAGTTTCCCAAAGGAAGCAATCGCCCAAAATGCAATCAAATTATAATTCAGATTAAGACTATTTTCAACGCTTTTGTTATGTACATGGTTAAATAATAGTGTATTTTGGTCAAATAAAAGTAACCAAGCGCCTCGCTTTACCCCAAGTTTGCACAGGATATTTAATACACTGTATATACGCTTGCTAAGCATTTTGGTGCAGTAATAAAATTCGGAACGTTTATTTCAACAGAATTTTCAAAAATATACTGAATTAATATTGAAAAGAAAATTTAATTTAAGCGACTTTGCTTTAAGTGGCTTACTAGCTTTGACCGGCTATTAGTAACAGTATTAAAACAATTTTTAAATACTTTTGAACTCTTTTTATAAATAAATGTCAATTTTGCAATATTAATTTAAACTGTCGCAGCTATGTTATTATTTTCAGAACATTTAAATATTTCAATATCTGGTAGCCTAATAAATGGAAAACTCAACACAGCTGAAAAAATTATAACGTCAAACCTTACACAAATTAAGAACTAAAATAACCATTTAAAATCAATGTTTAATCTTTTATTGATAAATAAATAATAAGAGTATTTAAAAAATTATCGATTTCTTTTGTTGGGTATGAGTACACGTGTGGTTATATTTCGATTATTTGGTTACAGCCTTTTTTAAATTTACTATATTAAAATATTAAGTTAAACGCAATTTCATTTCAGAATATTATCTAAACCGATTATAATGATTTTTGTCGACTTTTGTGCTTACTTATTCACTTATCATTGTCTGCATAAGACTTAAAATATTTTAAATACAAAATAATATAATATCAATTTTTCAATCATTTGCATAATTGTATTGTATTTTATTACATAATACAGGTTTATCATTTTTTACTGAATCACTTGTATGAACCAGAAGCCATGCAGTTAATTAATTGAGCAAATGAAAAATAATGAGCTAAGCTGCGTCAACTATGTTAAAATTATAATTCAATAATGATTTAAAAGATTATGGTATAAAAGTGGGGCTCTTAACTTGTCAACCTAGAATTAAAATATCAATAGAATGTCAAAATAAAATAAGCAGAGATTTTGAAAAATACTCTTTAAAAAGAGTATATAATTTACAAGTTGTTCCAAAATTTCTGACCAATGAGAATTAAGCTCCTTCAGTCCTTCACAACTATCTATATTTAATTAATTATCAGGATCCGGCGATTATTTACTACTTGGTTCCCGATGCTCATTCAATTTTTTCTTATATACTTTCATAAATTCAGATCCAACTTGCACCAAAATGCTCTTTAAGTTGCTAGTATTAACCCTGTAAAATTTTCAAAACGTTGACAAAAAACCATGTGATTATTTGCTGGTTTCGGTTTGCATGATTGCATTTTTAAAATATAACGACATATTATTATGCTGGTTTTTTTCTTCTCATTCATTCTGATATGGACTTTTTCATTATGTATTTTGTACGCTGTTGATGAAAATGTCTGCAATAAAGTCTTATAATAATAATAATTATTATATCAAAAGTTACAATTAAAAGCATGAGTATGACGTAAACGTAAATAAAACTTATTGATTGATGTAAACATTTGCAAAACCAATTAATGATAAGATCTATAATTTGAATTTAGCACTTTATGCTGCCTATGCTCTGTAAAGTTTCAGCCATTAGCACTTCACAGTAAAAGGAATCATTTATTTATTTGAAATTTGATACGAATTAGAATTTACCAAAAACATAATTCATAGCGTTTTCCTTAGATAAAAACAGCAAATAAGTAATCCATTCATCCATTGTTTATGCAAACTACAACGAAACAAATTTCATTGTGTACTGTTCGACAGTAGATATAGTTAAGAGTGCGCTATGACAGATGAAGATGAAAATTCGCCACTGTCTTATAAATCATTTGAATTATGTTTTACTTTTATAAATTTTGACATCTTATTTTAAAAGCGAAGAGTTTTGACGACGTCACATAATTACTTGTGTATTTTAGTATCAATTCACGAACACAGATCAATATCCTCCGCATCAGAGAAAGTGATGAAGTAAAACCAAAGCTGAAAATAAATTTCCAAATACAACTACATCCGATAATAAGAAAGAATTTATACAAAAACAATGAATTTTATTATTGCATGATATTCGAAACTTATCATAAACTCATTTTTTTCACTCAAACTAAGGAATTAATTTATCAATCAAATGATAATACACTATAAAGTTTTGAAAAAAACATTCCCATATCAGTAAAAGTACACCACACCAGCTGCCAGAAATGAAAACAAATAACAACCCGATCAAATGAACCAACTTTAATGTTGGCGTATCATCATCAAATTTTACAATATTTTTGACACTACTGATTTGTTTGATTTTATTTTCCCATTCTAATCTTCTATTTTTTTGCAAATCATGATCCGATTTCCACCAAAATGCACTCAAACACTGCCGTTTTCTCCCATATCTATTTTAAAATAGATATTAGATTTTTAATTTTTTACTCATGGCGTCAAATTAATTAACTTACATAGCCATCGGCAAGAAACTGAGTAGTCTGTTCAGAAGTTCTAAACGGTTTCCTTCTAAATTTATCTGTAAAATTTCTCGCCGCAGTAGCATCTGCAACAGATTTCCACATAATGCAACCAAAGTTGCTAGTGAGCGCTTTCTTCATACATTTCGCAGGATCAGGGTACACCTCCAATTTTATCAAATAATTTCTGGAAAACTGGACTTTTTGAGGTTGATAGTATCGAATAAGCAGCTCCACCTTTCTCTAAAACATTAACCCCCACACTTTAATCGGAATACGCAATTTCATCAAAAGATTTTGGAACCCAGGTCATCCCCGGAAAAGTAATAACGGAAACTTATTTGGCCGGATAAGCTGTAGATATGATCATAGCAAATATTAACCAAAACGATGCGAAAAATCAAACCAGTGATAACTTCAAACCCATCATCAAATAATAGTTAGAATCTTGTTCCATAGAACTCGATACTAAGCACAAAATTAGTTCTGAATTAAACCTTTTCACAGCATCAACCATCAACTTTAATATAATTGTTAAAGTAGTCCAAGTTATGTATCACAATAGATGCAACAAATCCAATCCATAATGTTATGGGAAACCGCTTAAAAATTGACGTAGAACTAAAATAAATTTGGGTTTGTTTGTAATAAACACCATCCATTCATAAGTAATTGCAGTAGACCACTCTTCAAATTCATGGCGATTATAAATGTGACCAACATAAACACCAAAATCTGCTTTGTCGTAAAGTACATCAGCAACTGCTCCACTCCATGTTCCATTTTTGAAACGCTTTCCAGTGCCTCCAGAAAGAGAAGACCGGCATAGGTAAATAGTAAAGTTGAACCTGTCCATCATTACATCTAACCATATTTTGTGAAGACCCCTAACGGGTAAATTGTTTCCAGTTTTACTTTGAGGATCAGGTTTCATTTCAAATTGGAATGGAATTTTTGGCAGTGATACTCGAAAACACTTTCTATGAAAATTGTAGGTAGTATCAGGAAATAAACTCTGAACATTTAGAGATTGTTTGGTATTTTTATTTATTGGGCTTGTAATGATTTCTGGACTTCCGCTATTTTTCCTGTCGAGATAAACTTTCTTTAAAGTTGTGAGACATTCTTCGTACGTAAGATTACCGATAACCAGCATATCCGGAATTTTCTTAATTGTCGCTCATCGTAATGACATCCTTCGGTGTATAAACCAATAAAGACAAAATGTTTTAAAATTTTAAATACTTAAGGTTCAGAATATGGAAAGCTTAACTTCAAATCGCTTTCACTCCGTAAACGTATTTGTTCGAATTTAAAAAAATACTTAATTGATATTTACGTTATGGCCGTGACAAATAAACACGGAGTTTTTTTTAAAAGCCATTTACATTTTAAATAAACATATTCACATCCCAATCACATAGCTAGTTATGAAGAATTAATATGCATAGATTTTCAAAAATGATGGAACAGTTAATAACATCAAACTAAACGAAAGTCAAACCGGAAAGAACATTTCTGAATTAATGTATTGTTATATATATTGTCTTCTTTAACTTCATGTTATTGAATGTTTAAAAATAAACTTCCAAACAAAAAGTCATTTGAATTGCACTCGTTTGACATTGGTTCTTGAGAACAGCTATTTTGACAAATAAAATCGATTATAGTAGTTGGTTTGCATTGTTTTTAAAGTTTTCCCCTGTAACTTTAGGAAATCATCGATCAGCGATGGAAACAAGAACTACATTTCTGGTTGTTAAATATGTCGATCTCCTCTGATAACAAAGTTTGATCTTGGACATTAGGATGCTATAATCACACATTTCATTTTGCTTCAGCTTCAAATTTGTAAATAAAATGTAGTCGTCGGAGAATATATAATCAGTTATGCTTCTCGGGGCGTCAAACGTAAAACAAAATATAAAATACATTTTGATAAAGTTGGACGATAGAAGTAAAAAAATAGGACTTTACGTGTGTTTTAATAGATTAGATTGTTCGGTATTTTTTTTTGGGAGATATAACTAAAACATACAAACGCAGAGAAAAACTGAAATAGTTTAAAACTACGAATGTGTACATGTGAAAGAAAATGCAAATGCTGAGAGTTTGTTTCTATGTTCACAGTCATCTTGAGTGCAAATGTAAAAAGTAAGTTAGTGTACTATATAAAGTTCACGTATGTTATAAACGTTTTTTGAAATTTTTATGATTGATGGTTTTTTGATATCGTTTTCAGAACCGAAGTATCGAATATGGGCATAATATGTATTATTATTATTTAACTGTATTGAAGATTTTTACTAAATCAAATTTTAAAGTGAAGTGTTAAAAGGCACTTAAAGAAACCACGTCTATGAGTTTTGATAAACTTGATTGGCTCAGAAATGAAATAAGATTCCAAAATACTGACTAATGCCCCAATTATTAAAAACATAATATTATAAACTATTTTGTAAGAAAAATGCAGTGATAACTTTAAATTTAAGCATAAGACAACAGTTGTTGCCATTGAACATTGCTCAAAGCTCAGTATTATTATTTAAAGAATCCTCTCGTGAAGTTCATATTACTATGGGAAAAGAAAGTGGATTGGTAATTTGCTTGTACTTTGCAAAGCTGTTGGTAGCCCATTTTAATAAAATCATTTTGAAAGCAAAATTGTTTAATGTAAAAATTAACTTATTTCAGCGATGATTGACACGAAACTTGTCCTTAAAGTTGCTTAAATATTTTGAAGGTAGTTACGTTCTCTATATTTTGTTTGATGTACATTCGTCCGAAAGGAAATAATTTTAAAAAATATAAGCAAATTTACTTCAAAACGCTAGCTGGCTCGAAGTTTGAAACTTTCTATTAGATTGTTTCAGCTAAGTTTTGTTCATTTGACCAAAGTGTGTTTGTGTATCAGTTTTATTCAAGTTTGTTTCATAACTGAGTCTGTCGGGCGTATATTTATGCAATATATTAAAACCTTTGATGTATCCAGATGCATTTTATCTACAAATTTGCTAGAAAGATATTAATGTACGTACCTATTAAAAATATCACGTCATTGCACTAAACTTATTGATAGTTGTATGTTGTCTTTAGTAATCAAAGAACAATATCTATTGTTTACGAAAATTTCAGTTTTATTACACGTGATAAGTTTTAACGTATGGAAACAATTTTTCCGTGACGAAATAAAAAGTAATTTTTATGATAATAATTCATACTGGTATCCTTGTAGGTTACAGTTTGTTGTGTCTTCTATTTTTTTCATTGTTCCAGCTATTGAAAGGAAACTACGATTAACAATGAAGATGGTCAGGATTTGTGCCATGTTTGCTCTAATTTTGGCAGCTCTTTTTGGGGTAAGCACTTGACTTTGGTTCTTAATATGCGTAAATAGTTTTATGATGTATTGAAAATAGATGAATCTATAAAACTTTTCAGACTCATATTGCTGCCGACAAAGCAAGTATATTGAAGCCATCCAGTACAGGGTCCAACCAAGGATGAAAGAACATTCATAACCGTTCCAGAAGCAATTCTTCAAATTTGAATAATTTCTTTTCTAATTTTTTTGTTAAAGATTTTTGAAATGAAAACAATAAAACCACGATGTAAGCAGTATCCATTAGTGTCCTGTATGAATTTTTTGTGCTTTAAATCACAAAAGTGAGAACTACAATCTACTAGACACAAATAGCATTTATAGATTGATAAAATTATTTTTTAAAGATCTTTGAAAAAGATAATTTTGTGATTGTAATTAAAATTGAAATTATGTTCTTTATTGTTTAAAAACAATACAAAGCCATAAAAAACTACATTAAAACATTTTAAGTTGAAAAATGTTGGCGACATTAGAACGAAATGTCGCAGACAGATACTTCATAATTCATTAGATCGTCTGGTGCTGTTTACGATCGAAAGATAAAATAAGTTTTAGAAAATAATCTAAATTGGTTTAATTTGATAGACTTGAGTGGAAAATATATTTGCAGCACCATGATATCAAATAAAAGGCTCAGTTTTTTACTAATTGTATGTTTTTGGTAAAAAGGTTTTGAACACAATAAGAGTATTCAACCCAGAAAACTTGCTGCATCATCTAATTGGAGAAAGCAAATTTTTTTATCATGGTACCTGTTAATAGATTACCGATTAATTTCCACTAAAACTGCTTTGTTAATATTCATGAGCAATTTCAACTCAATTCTTATAGCAGATGCTGTTATCATATGAAATCAAACAAGTGCCGATAACATTCTGGCTTTAAAATTAATGAAAATATTTTTATTGTACAACTCTGCAGCCGTTTCGATATTTTAAGGCTTCTTACTTCACATACACGCTGTGGGTTGAGTTGTTCAATTTTAGATAGCTGTATACAAATCAAAGACTTCTTTACTTGACATATAGCAGATCTAGGTCTTGAACCGTTATACAGAGAACATAAATATTTACGTTCATAGTAACATTAAGAGAGTGATTTTTATTCATGTTTGTCGCATTGTGTGTCCTCAAAATCATGCATGGCTCTACTCCTATCTCTTTGCATACCACATCCTTTACCTCTGCTGCCTTAACAAGTTTCATGATTTTGTGCTTTGGATGTTTTCATTTGGATTGGGTTGATGGTAACTTTGTTGTTACATGCTTTCTTGAAATAATGTATAATTCTAAACACAAACATATTTGACAGATAGTAAATTGACATTGTGCAGGGCAGTCTAAATAATTTAATAAATATTAAATTTAGTAAATTTAACACGGGATTTTTAAAGAAAATGCATTATTCAACGTTGTACAATGGGGTGTTACACACCATTGGTGCTGTGAATTGATGTCTTATTTATGTGTTTCTATTTTCATTGAAATAATGACAAGCTCTCATTTACACGTTTCTTTGAAATAATTCTAAATACCAAAATCGAAAGCACTCCATAAAAGCAAATTAATTTTTTAAGTGCAGCCGAAATAACTTTACACCTCGCACAAACTACCATGTTAAAAAAGAAGTTGAGATCGTAATGTCGGCCACAAGGATTTCTACGATTTTCAAATAAAGTAGAATGAAATCGGCAGCAAAGCGTGACTGCAAGAATATTGACATTGTATAACTATCAAAAGAGCATCTTATCCAAGGTGCCCATTTATACATGGAAATATTTATTTTTTCCATTTTTACATGGAAATATGTAAAAAATCATGGAA
>JAQFYG010002476.1:0-14691 GCA_034694325.1 Entomobrya corticalis
TTTTAATTTTGAATTTCGTGCCAACCGATGGCCATGGAGAGATAAGACTTATCACAGAGGGTTATCTTGATAAGACATATCTTATGTAAAAAAAGAAAGGTTTTTAGTGGTTGCAGCCTACACAGTTCCATCGTAAGTACTGTAGACATCCAAAATTGACGATAAAAAAATTAAATGGCATTTTATAGCAAATTTTAATGTAGAGATTTCTACAGGAAAGATGCATAAAGGCATCAAAGGGCGTATGGTCAATGCTTTGTTTGACTTTAAAACTAAATGGGTACTAATTATGAACACAATTAAATCTCGGAGACAACATATTGGTTTGTATATATACTTACTAAATGTCATTTATTCTATTTGTTGGCTTTCAGTAACGAACCAATAATAATCTCTTATACCCAATTCGTTTTGAAAAAATGTCCATGAATTATAGACCGCGGCCGCCCCACCTTTCCTACGGCCCTGAAAAGCTGGTTTATCTGAATGTATAATATGTTTAGACCCCTAAAATTATGTAATATTAGGTTATACATGTCTATTTTTTGCATGTAGTAGATCTTTCAATAAGATGGAGGCACAACATCTTTTATACCTCACAACCTTGAAATGCAGCAAGTAGTTCCATTCGGCGTCAAACTGGTTTAGTAGTTGTCGGTGGTTAATTACCGAAACTAAATGTCGTAATAACTAAAAAAGCAGACGCTGAAATCAGGGATAACTGGAAAAGTATTGATAACCGTACATGCATAAATTATGAAACATCTCCATATTATTCCTGTTTTATTTTCAGTTTAAAATTTTGGGCAAATGACAACAAGAAAAAAATTATACCAGAAATTTTTTTGAAAATAAGACGCAAAATTTTTAAACTTAACTAATATGCATATTGTCAATAACTCACATTAAAGTAATACAACTATTTCCTTTCTTTTCCTTTCATGCAACGCGTGTTATTTCACCAGCTAATTATATAAATATAAACTATTGTAGCCAGGAAGTATGAAAATAATAATGTTCCAGTCAAATTTAGATATATTTGGTTTTCTAAGCCAAATACAAAGTGCACACAATAAATCCGTTATATTTATAAATTAAGATAGTCGAAGGGAACGAAGGAGGTAAGACAGTCGGAGGAAAAGGAGGAATTAAGGCAGTCGGAGGTGAATTAGTCGGAGAGAATGTAGGACAGTCAGAGGGAACATAGGATGTAGAGTAACCAGAATGAATAGAGTTTCGAATAGTCGGAGGGAATGAGGGACTTCAGGTTGTTGGAAGGAATGAGGAAGTTTGGGTAATTGGAGGGAATGCGGGAGTTTGGGTAGTCGGAGGGGATGAGGAAATTTAGGTAGCCGGAGGGGATGAGGGACTTCAGGTTGTCGGAAGGAATGAGGGAGTTTGGGTAGTCGGAGGGAATGAGGGAGTTTGGGTAGTCGGAGGAGATGAGGGAGATAGGGTAGTCGGAGGGGATGAAGCAGTTGAGGAGGGTAGAGGGAACGAAGGATTAAAGGGTGTCGGAGGGGACGAAGGATTTGAAGGGGTCGGAGGGGACGAAGGAGTTGACAAGGTCAGAGGGGATTTAATTTTGTAGAATTCTTTTGAATTTCTTTTCATTTGAATCTTTTCAGAATTTTTGTCCCTTACTTTAAATAATAACAAGAAACTTTTTTTGCCATAAATCTGTTGTAGAGTAAAAAAGTTCAGTCACCAAAAAACTGAAAGATGTCCCAGCTGGTTGACAATGAACATGGATAATTATCTGTAACGTCTCATGCATTGATCTACGTCGCCACACTTTCTCTAGACCGTATATGGTATATGCTGAAAACGATAAGTCGTAAGAACAAACGATCAGTTGTTATGCACCTACCCACTTTTTACACTTTCAATTTTATATTTAAAACATTATAGTATTTAGTATTTAAACAGTTGATACCACACATTAACGTCGACTTCTACTAGCGTACATTTTTTGTACAAAGTTTAAGTGGTCATGGATTGTAGCAAACAATAAATATGTCACTGCTGAATTTATACATAACTATAGACTTATTAAATAAAAACAAGTTGTGTTGTAATTTAATTGCTTAAAATGTGCTTGTTGTTACTATTGTCAGAACCCTTTTAGTGCTTAGATAATTATTTCCATAGAAAAATGTGGTGCAAATATTTTAAATATAAGAATATAGGTATTTAATTTTTGTAGAAAAAATGTCTTCCAGATGATTTAGTAAAAAATGTAATATTAGGAAAACTATCGGTTTACCTTTACGACTACTGACAATGAGTATGACATAGGGAGCCTACACGTTACAATCCAAATAATTACAATATTGTAATAGCATTTTTGAAGGAAATTTGATACTGAATTTAGTCACTTTTTAAACTTATTTATAACAAATTCTTTTAATAGCAAACCGTATCCGGACGTTGGCTCGTACTTATATTCATCGCAAATTTTTTAGCTTCAATCATCTACATCAACTGTTGACTTTGTGTATTGCATGAACTATATTTACAGTCTTCAATATTTTCCAATATATTCACATACCACATTTTGTTTGTTTTTTGCTATTTTTGCAACAAAACTTTAGATTGAAGAAACACGAGGCAACCGACTAATCGTAAGTTACTGCCAACTCATAAACTAACTCATTAGCATTAATATTATTTAAAAGAACGTTTGAACCTCCCCATTGAAAGATGACATCACAATAGAAATATTCATTCATTCTTAAATTTTTGATACTTTGTTAAGCGAAAGTAATCCGCGATTTGTTTCATAATAATGGTTTTTGACAATTTTCCAGGTCATTATGTATCATTAAATTTTTTTTGGCAATAGAGTTTATACTATAATGTTATAATTCATGTGATAGAGATGATTTTGTATTAGTACATAGTACGTTTTACAGTAGTTTGTGTGTTGTTTGTACATGGAGTCGACCTTTTTTGAACGAATCTTTTATCCCATATGCGGCAATCCACTGTCATATCTACGACGTAAGGCTATATTATGCTTGCCTTCTTATGCAAGCTTTTCATTAAACAACGGCAAACGTATATGAAAGACGCTGCTCAGTTTTCTCAAAAAACATTTTGCAAGGCCCAACGCCGGAAAAAATATCATATGAGTATTCTACCAAACTCAGTACGACAGATAATACTGCATTTCCATGCCAAAATGAATATCAAAATATAATATAAAAAATATGTAATCTAATTATTAATTAAATTAATTTTAAAATAAATAAAGATTTTATTTTGTAAGAAAAAATATGTTTTAATTCACCAACTTATCTTTACGGAGGACACCAAACTTCTTTTGTACCCACCAAAGTTCTCCTTCGTTTCCTCCAAAATTCTGGGCTTTAGACAAGCAGTATTTATGTAAGGGTGTGAAGAAGGTACCTCAACTTTGCGCAAAGGTCAATTTGTATTGCATCAAATAGTATATGAAGTCTATTGCATTTTTGATCCATTGAAAAGGCACCGTAAATGTGTACTTAATATATTGGAATTGATCCTTTAAATGTTTTAACCTTCTCGGTTCAAGCAAAAACTAGTAAATTGAAAAAAATTAAAACATGGCACCGTCGAGTTATTTTAGGTACTTGTGAAGTTATTAGATTGTCCATGATTATCAATACAGAACATATTATTATGCAACAGAAGAAGTAAGAATGTGCACGTTGGAACTGGAAAATGATAATCCATAAAACTAATGACAGTGAGCTTGTCATAGCATAAAGTACTTACTGATACCGTTACCCTCCAGTCTCGATTAAAAATTCCTAATAAATATGAAAGATTGGCAAGAAGTAATCTATTTCGTTTTCCAAATTTCTAAAAGAAAGCACAGTGTCGTCATTAAATTTTAAATGTAGTGCAAAATAAACAAAATATGCAGTTTATTTTACTTTTTTGCTTTCAGTGATTTTTCAACTGTTTGGGTAAGCAACTAGCATATGCACTGCGGCATCTCGATGATACGCAATTTCTTTAATTTTCGATTTAACCACAATGTAAACGCAAACTGCATACAAATTCTAGACACACAGACGACGGAAAAGAATTTTCACTGCACCATCCTGGGTAGTGCATGAGAACAAAAATAAAAACTAATCTTGTTAGGTAAAATTTTTTGGAACCTCTACGCCGTCTAAAGTTATATTGACAGTTAAGTGGCCAATTATACTAACCAGATTGGTATGCGGCGTTGTACGGAGAGTAATCTAAATAATAAACCAAAAAATGAAACAAGATAGAGTATAACATACAATAAAATAATATGTAGTAATAGAATTTGTTAAGCAGAAAATAACTTATGCCAAAGTCTCCTTCAGATTGCATACAACGTAAAATAATAACTGCTACAGATAATTTATTTAAGTAAGTTGAATTGAAATAAGTTAGGTTGGTGTTTCGGCTTTGATTATTACTTTCTCACTTTGATTTTTACTTAGTAGAAGGATGACAATTCTTTATAGTTACTTCATTGCATTCAGTTATCTATCAATAGTATTAGATTTGTGATGATGTTGACGATGGTTATCATCTCATCATCTTCAGTTGTGTATCTTGTACTGATATAAACCTTCCAAAGCTGAAAAATAAAAATGCGACGTTAAGATGTTTAAAAAATGAGAGATCTGTGAAAAGCATGTGGTTATAAAAAACGTAAAGTTTGCAGCAATGGAAAAGGGTAAATCAATTTTAAAAAATCATACACATTGGCATGGTATAAGTTCCCTATATTTTTGTATTGAACTGAGCCTAGTTTAGCTTGGATGCTTTTAATACAAATTTGTTTTCATTGAATGCAGCAAAACGACGGGACAATAAAATAAATTCCACAAGCTTGAAGCTCATAATATCTTAGTATGTAAAATTGTCAGTTTACGATTGAGTAAATACAAGTTGTCAATTTAGCCCGTATTTCAGAACGTATAATTAATCTAAATCAGTTCCAAAATAAACTTCATTTAAAAGTTGTCAAAATTTGCAAATATGAACAACCGATACTTTTCAAATGTTTTCATGCATCCGAAATAACTTTATTTGAAATGTTAGTCATTTAAACTGAAGATTTAATCCACAACATTGTTGGTAGTAATTAAAATCTGTGTTAGAAATTTTTTTGAGTTACTATAATCAATACCGGTATACAAATTAATTGTAAGAACAGCTACACATTGTACACATTGACTACTGAATCAGCTTGTAAATTTTCATAAGAGAAACATGCCACATTTGCAGTTACATGTCATCATGAACATTGGTTCAAGATAGTTCAACTAGATGATTGAATTATTAATCAGAAGAATAAAAATAAATCCCCTTTGCACATCCCACAGTAAATTTTGTATTTGTATATGCGGACGGGACACTCCATAGTACTACGTTTTTAATTTATGCCGCCGAATTCTGCCGATTACAGATCAATTAACTTGTAGTTTTTACTTTATTTGCTGTTGTCATATAATATCATTTTTTTGACGTTTAAACCCGATTTTACCAATTTATATAATATTATACACATTTCCATAGTTCACTTGTACTTGCCGATTATCGCTTCTTAGCTAATTATCCGAATAGCAATCTTCTGGCTCAAGCAGTGCCGCGCACGTGACCAAATTATATTGTGACGTTTAAAATGTGGATGGCCTGAATCCAATTATCTGGAGACCCTTAACCGTCAGGATCTGTTGATAACCAAATAAAAATAAACTAAATTTATGTTAACACTTTTTATTTTTTGAAAAGTCGGGGAAACAGTATTTAAATTTAATTATTTACATTAAACATTATGTTATGGAAGGCTGTTCTGTTGTTTTATTGTTTTACAATCATCTAGATCTAGTTCACTTTCGTAACAATTCACAATTCAGCCATCTTTATACGATGACTTTGACCGACAAACTACATTGTTTATTTTAATTACAAAATGTTTTTTCGCGTATTTAACATGGCGAATCTTTTCAAAGACACATCATTTTTTGTCAAAACAGCAAACACATTGGGACGGCTGTATAATTTGGAGCACTAAATCCTTTCATTTTACATCAAATTTCTAATTTAAAAATTATTTACCTCTTGTGAATATTTTTCTCTCAGAGATTAATCAAAAGTGAGCACTTTTTAAATCATTATCTAACACTAAACAGTTAAAATCTATTAGTTTATTGTTCGGAGTACAAAAATAAAAAACCACTTCTGACAATACGTTTGTATTTAAAGCGACATTAGTTGCAAAATGTTGAAGTACTAAATCATGTAAGAGGTACAGAGAAAATATACTACAGACGCATACCATAATTTGTTTATTTTGAAATGTAAAACAGCTGAAAAGTTATTGAGAAAAACCATTCAGATTAATAAAACTTAATTACTAATTTCTTAAGAAATCTGGTTAAGACAAAACATTTAAATATATTCATGCCTATTTAGATACTTCTTCTAATCACTCATACTATATCTTGTGTAACGGGCCCAAATCGTATCTATCATTTTGAAAGAACATACAAAGCACATTGAAATTTATGATGGCGTCGATGTTTCCAACATTCTTTTATGCATTGAAATCAAAGATTATTGATCTAATCTTTAAAACCAATATTACGAAATTAATAAGGATCATGATCAAGGTGGGAAACAATTTGTAGAAACATCAATATGTGTTAACTTTCTTAAATAATTCTGAAAGCATTCAATTTATTAGGGTGCATATTTTTGTTAATTTGTGATTTGTGAAAATATTGCAAATAACGATTTGGATGGTCCTGATGTGTCGAGTTACAATTCAGTAGACTAAAGTGAAATAGTATTTCAGTAGAACTTTATGCGCTCATCCTTTGCCGGCTTTAAAATATCTTTTAATCAATACAATGTCAATTGTATTTAGTTGTGCTTATTTATGTTATGAACAACAATCTATTTAATAAAATTTCTTTAAGTAACGTTAAAATGTTTAATTGTTTTCAGAAAAACGTAAGAATCTGAATAACAGGTATAATTTTATGTGTGTAATGTTTTTAGTTATTTTATTTCTAAGCTTAAGTTAAAGCATACGGTCTTCCAATTTTGGTACTTTTTTCCCTCAAATTTCCTTAAGAAATTCCTGCAATACATTTTGCTGGTCAAGCAAGATATATTTTAAAATCTAAACTAGTTCATGATGAGAACGTGCTTACAAATATAACTTAAGGTTACCAGAAAACTATATCATAAAATACACAAAATATTACAGCAGTAGCTACCAAATATTATATATCGCGCATGACCAATTGACAGCCAACTCATTTTTTGTTTATCATCAACCATGCATCATTAATCATGCATGTAACAAATTTTTAGCGGTGCCAAATTTCAACACTTATTGCAAAATTGGAGTACTTTGCTTCAAAGGTGTTAGCTGCAAATAATGTGCAATGAATTGATGATTAAAAAACTATTTTAACGCAATGATTGTATGTATATAAAAATGTACGCATAAATAATATTGATTTAGTCAAGATATACTTAATGAATATATGTATTAGAATAAAATATTTACGGGATTAAATTACTAAAATTTATTGATTTAAACTAACTTATACTTTACATGTTTGTCTGGTCTTTATAATACAAATCAGGAAAACGGACAATCTAGTCTGTAGTTTAAAAAATATTGACCTTAAGTAAATATGGAACGGCGGTACAGTATGCAAAAATCTTATAGTTTCAGTAGAGTTCAGTAATCACCTACTCATTGTATGCGCACTTTTCTTATCGCAAAGTACACTCAACAAGCAATAATTTCCATTCTCCGCAAGTTTCATAGAACATAGCCCATTTGATGTTTACAGGATACTGCAAGTATGTAATACAACATGTTTTCCTTTGCTCTTGACATATGTTTTATTTATTTATTTATTTTCCCTTTACTATTTTTCCCTACTATGCGGATGTCTGCATTATATGGAATGTGTAACATCTACTAAAAGCTGACAGTCTTCAAATGCGACGTCGAAAGTCCTCAAATTTTATTTTAATGCATCATGACCGAGCACTACTATTTTCAAGTGATTGCTGCTCCTCCAGCTCTATACCAGAGATTTCTTATTACATCCCTTTGATGAATTCAACTTTATAAATAATTTACCAAATTATGTGAACAATAATTATCAGCAATGAGATTAAGAAATGACAAATTAATATTCTGCTTAGAATCCTTTGGGTTTTTGAATAATTTTAAACATACTATTATAAAGTAATTAGCACCTTCACTTTAAAGATTGCGATCACATTTAATTAAGCACGAGTAATGTACCTGTATGCTTGCAAGGCTTGTACTCCGCTATTAAAGCCACGAACAAGTATTGCATGTATATTTCTCTTCACTTCAACTAACAAATCTTACCTTAAGACGTTGTAAACTTCGACGCCGTTTCTATTAAGTACTCCTTAATCAGCATTACTTAATTTAATGGATTGACATAGGATATCATTAGTAAACAAAAGAATATAATAAAGTAACTGTGCAAATTGCTTGTTTCATAGACAAAATGATTACAGTGTTTATTAGCACAGAGTAATACAAAAAATTACACAATCATTTTTAAAATACCATAAAACATGATTGTTATCTTTTGGACTTTAATTAAATTACATTTAAATGAAAATTGAGATCATCTTGATGATAACTATCACCGGCATGATTACCTTTTAAAATCGCAAAGTTATATTTGTTTAGTACCAAATTATAGTGACTCAATTTGACAGTCAGTCTACACCACAAACGTCTACCTCAATGTTTGTCACCCAGTCACCCATCGTCACTATTTAAAAAGTACGTCAATCTATTTCTCTAGTCTGGAAAAGGATGAGTAAGAAGGATATACGTTTAAAAATTTATAAAAAAGGGCTGCGGGTCTTCTGTTACTGAGTCGAAATATTCCCATGGTTTTCTCTACTTTAAGTAATCCTCAAATTATAATGATCTTCAAAGTATTCATACCACCAAGTTTTATTATTATTTTCGCAGTTCTGAGTTAATAAATATTTTCTCTACAATTCTGAACCCGCGCATAAACGAATTTGTAATAATGTAAAAATAATCATGAAAACCACAGATATATTGCATCAATAGATTTTGGGTTGCACTATCCATTGAAGTTATCACGGGCCACACAATAAGGCAAGTTCAATATAAAGAGAGCAAATAAAAATTGCTGCTCAGACCAAAAACAGATTGATTCCATCCAAGTTTTGACTTAACAATTGAATTTATAATTGTACCTTCTGCCTAAAAAATCCAAAGAGAGTTATTTGAGTTATTTTTTTACATTAAAAACAACATATGAGATAATATTGTGAGCATAAGTTCAAAGTGGTTTGAATAGATCACTAAAAGCATTGGTTAATTGAAAGAGCTCAGAGTCAATCAAGTTTTACTACGTCTGCAATTATTACCTGCTAGCTGGTAATGTAACAATACTTAATAAATAGTCATTGTTTTTTGTGTGGCCAGTTCATAAGCAATCGTGTTTTTACAGGTAACAAGGAATAAAATAATGATTACTTCTACTGTGTGAAAAATTAATTGAAATAAAATATGTTAGTAAAATATCTATACTGTAATTGTGCTTTTATATTTTTATCTTATCATATTTTGTAATTACAATTTACAATTTAGCAAGCAAATCGAAAATTCTAGTTTACATTTACAAAAATGTTGCATTGTACATATTTTTCAATTTAATATATAAAAGAATGCGTCCAAAACCTGGTCACGTTTTTTGAAGTTCTAAAAGCAAACAAATCTGACAATTGGTCATTTAAACAAAATGTATGCAGTTTTTGTTAAATTAGTTAAATTTTGAATAAATGACAAATTAATAAATTTTATTGATTGAGACAACCTTACGCATAAAAACTTTAAATTTTTCGCATAGCTAACGATGTGATATATAAAACCCTTTGAGAACATTCACAGTACTATATAGATATTCACCAAAATCATGGCTGAAAAAAATAATTTTAAAAACGAATGAACTTCGCTAAGGCGAATACCGGTAACTACGGAAACTAAATTTTTTTATTATGTTAGTCATTGAGATGAAATCGAATCTGCTTAACCTTAACAACGTCCAAGCTGCACCAATTTTCACAGACGGCGTTGAACATCAATTGTTCTGCTATACAGCTAGTTGGTTTTTTCAATTCAGCTCTCATTCAGTGGATAAAAGTGGGGAAAAACATTGTCACACTCCATTTGTGTCTTTTGAAGCGCAGCAGATCCCTCCAAAATTCTCTTCAGAAGAAAACAAATTTCCACATGGAAATGTATTGAACTATTCATTTGAAAAACCCCATTCCGCTTCCTTTCACCGCTTTGTATAGAGTGCATAGAAAGCGTAACGATAAAAAATCAAGCTTAATTTTTAACTAAATTATTTTTCTGATATGCTGCTCTGTATATTTTGCAAACAATTGACGTAAACATTCATATTATTTCATTGTCGTAGCGTGTAATATAGGCAACGGCCTATTTGTTCTGTTCGTTGTTAGTTTAAAGCACTCACAATATTGTTAAATGGCGTAAAAAAGTTGTCCATGTAGCATGGCATATATTGAACATACTTGTCAATTTGCTTAGTTTACGTAAAAGGTATTTTAGAATTGATTTACCAAGTTCAATGAATATAAAAAACCAAATCACAGATGTCATTAACACTTCCGAAAATTGTCTATGCTCGTGCTGCCTGAATAACTAATTGCTATTGCTGTCACTCATCTATTCAAAGAGCGGTGTTTCGCTAAGAAATTTATATTTGATTATTGAATATGATTAGCTTTTGTTTTAATATGACAATTTCCTTCGGTAAAGGGAAATGGAACCACTGAGCCGTTAATTAAAAAGCAGCCTATTTATTAGTGAGTAAAAATTTAATATTGTCTAAAGCCATCAAGTCTAAAATATTTATTGCGGATGGATTTTTGTCTTTTCCAAGATGTATTGGGTATTACGGTGATGATTCAAGTTGGATCAGTAGATATCAATTTCGTTTTAATGACAGAGAGCTATGATAACCATCCGTGCTTGATATACAACTCACGCATTAGAAAAAGTAAACAAAATGATTTATTTTTTAAACTATGAAAAAACATGATAAAAATTATCATAATTATTACAAGTATCTGAAAAACTCACAGTTAATTGTTGCATCTCAAACGTTATATTTTCATCAAATAAAATGATTTTGATACATATTTTTATAAATAACTTAATCATTGGATACTCGTTTGCTCAACTTTAGTTTTTTACAATTTCCGGTAATATAAGCTTAATTGTTTCAAGCCAATATTTTTTCATCCTCGTTACGTTTAATATGTGTTTCTTCGAATCAATTGAATAATCAGGCAATTTTAGTGATTGTGCTTAAAACGTAGTGTCGTCACAACGTCACCTTTAACTAAAACATGCATTTCCACTATTCGGATATGCACCAGATGCTGTGGAGATATGGCAGAGTAGAAGTATAATAATGACTAAATTGCAACAATTTCCTTACAATTGTCAGATGGAAATGCTATAGGTTAAACGCTTCTTTATATTTAAAAATTATGTTTATCGTTTTAGAAGATTTTTTTCTGATAGCATGGACGAACACGTCATTCTCCATTTAAGTAAATACAATGTGTTTGATTTAAAATAACGCCACTTACTTTTTCACAATTGTTTGCTCCGAAGTGATATATCTCCTTACACTACCTAAAGTGTAAAACAAAATAATTCTAATGATTTTCTCTTTTAGTTGCAATTAGTAAAACAATGAGAGAAAAGGTGATTCGATGTGCTTTTTCCGTGTTTTGTAATGTTACTCCGTACTGTGTATATTTTAATCGTTTCGGCATTTTATTACAATGTAGCTTGTTTCCGGAACTGCCTTGTAACAGCCTAACGATAACAAGCAACAAACAAAAATTCATGAAAAAGTTATCTTTAAATGGCAAATTTCAACGCCGTTCGTAATTTATGCGGGAGGGCAATAGACTTCCAGATCCACAGATTCTTGGGCTGTGTACATGATAAAATGGCAATAATAATGATAAATAAGTAAAATAGATATGATGGCTGATTGATTTTGTTCCTATTGAATGGTTCCTTCCCAAATAACATAATCTTCTATCTCCATTGCGCAGGTCAAAGTGCAAAGCATAATACAAATGTCGTAAACGCTTGGTCTTTTGGGATATTACACCAGTTTCTCTCAGAAATATCAAATTTATAGACAAATTTAGGAATCGTTGTGTCCATCAAACTTTTGTCCGTATATTTCCTTAATGACTTTTATGATTAGCAAAACATTCATTTGCAACTAGACAATGGATCATGTCCAGTTAGCATGATGGAATATACTGACAGTGTATGGTCAGTTGGTTTTATACAACAAATCACTAAATTATTGGGATGTGATATTATTTATTTGTTTACATAAATTAAAAAATGATGATTGACGGCTACAAGCAAATACAGCATTTTGTTTAAAATGTAAGCTTTTATTAAACATCATGACATTCATAGCGTAATTTTATCAGTTTTGAACCAATGTTAGTTCAGTTTTTAACAATTTTAACTCCAATTTAAAATACTACACTTCGTTGGTACTACACAAGTGAGAAGATGTACTTACAATGTTGCCATTGTTTAAAACCATGAAATTGGACATGTTATGAGCCCAGATAAATAGGAATGGCTTCGCGTCCTTTTTATTTTTACCGAGAAAAATGCTAATTTATCTTTTTAAATAGAAACAATACTTGACATTCTTAGCTTTTAATACCTTCGAGATGAACATAAAATAAGTTTTAAATGTATGCACTGTTTTTTATTGTGTCTCGGTATTCTAATCCAAAGAACTATTTTACCATTCTAAGCTACATGCTTTTTGAAGTTAATTGTTGGGATCTATGTTCTTCTCAGCAATAATTTTATCCAAAAACCTTCATTCAAATATAAAGGAAAGACAGTTTATCGTTGATTTTTGAGAGAACTGTTCATCCAGAGGTCAACGCCAGTGCAGTACTTTTTCGAATTTAAATTAGTATAACCTTAAAGTCAGACAGGATGGCAAATTTTGGCCGATTGGGCAATACAAAAAAACATCAGTAAAAACAATGACGTTTAAAAAGAAGACCTTCAATTCCTGTACTTCTGATATTTCCTCGAAAACAAAATATTGATAAGTTTACAAACAGCAACATGTCTATGGCAAACTTTAATTCATAAGCAATAACTCCTCATTTTTAGAATTTTTTACTTCACACTCAAAACACATATCAAAAGCCCAAAGTGCTCTTTGACTGGCCTATTTAATCCTTAACTTTGTACGTCGAATTAATGGACCAGAGAAAATGCGGAAGGGTTTCTAAAAATTAAAACCTTACTGAGAAAGAGTTTAGACATGAATAAAGTTCCAAGCTTGGGACACCGATTATAGTAAAAAATCAATCCAAAACCAAATTTATCAAAACACTGATGTGAATGAAAATAATAGTCGGAATCATTTTATGCGCAATTTATTTCATGACGAATGCTATTATTTAGTTAAACGTGGTTTGTGCTTAATGGAAAAGGTGAGATAAAATATTGTAGGATCGACTTGATGATGGGTGAGCTTAGATATTTGCCTTTCTACATAAAACGGATAAATTATAACATGAGAAAACGATGTGTGTCCAAGGTCTTAGGTGGACTTGAGATTGACAAGACAAACCCCTTTATCAAAATTTGGGAGGAAAATTATTGAAATCCTGGGAAATTACGGATATTTTGGAATGAAACCAGGGGAAATATTTATTCGGGGATGGGGAATTAAAAGAATAAATACGGTATCGGTAATTCAAATCTTTCCCTTGTCAAAGAAACATATAACAATTTACATACCCGTTTAAATGTCATGAATACCCTTAAACGTAGCTCCAAAAATATTTTAAGGTTTTTGATCATTACATAATAATCAGATGGGGTTTTTATTGGCAACTTTCATGTACAACCGGTAATAATGGAAACAGTGCTGGAGCGATTAATCGTTCTTGAGTTTTAGTTAAAGGCATAGGGTTATATCTTGGATTTTTCAGAATTCCTTCCTAAATCTTTTGATTGTTCTTCCTTTATTCATTTTTTCCATGCCTTATATATTTTATTGTAGTATTATAGATCCTGTTTGTATTTACGACTTTCGATATCTAATTTTAATTTCAATATCAGTTATATCTTTAGGCTTCAAATACACTTTCTGGTGGAAATACAAACATACCATATAGAACAAACTTTCGTTACAAATAAGTCTATCATCGTCACGTATGAGCTATTTTCAAATATTTTTAAGCTTTATTTTAAAATGTGATACCAACTGTTGTAAAATGAGGGATTTAATTGCGGTCAGGTCAAGTCTCGTAACTTTTCAAAACTTCCAAAATCCCCAAACGCATCTCAAAAGCAGTTAAGATCAGGATCAGTGCCAGAGGAGCCGTGAAATATACCTTTTACACGGTAGACAAGATTTAATATTTTAACAAACAAAATACTTTCAATTTTATTAACTTTAATAACAATTAAAATATTTCCAAAAGAGAGGAACACAAAATATTATCTGCCTACTCGGCCAAAATATTTCAGAGAGAGTGTGGGTTTTCGGTGGTGGT
>JAQFYG010002477.1:0-14689 GCA_034694325.1 Entomobrya corticalis
ATAATGAAACTTTACTACGCGCATAAAAATAATTGACTATTTATCAAATTCATTTTTATATCAAATGACCTCCTATTACTTTTATTACAAATTAGGTAATGAGTGATCCAATTGTACCAACACATTATGAATAGTATATTTAGTGCAAACAAAGTTTCATTAAATTAAAAAATACAAAATAACCTTGATTACTACTTGGTATTCAAGGACAGTTTTCTATTATCATGCACCTAGTTTAGTTCCTTTCCGTATCTTTCGTCCCTGTATTTCATGTATCAAGATCAAAATAATGCGTATGATTTATTGTGCAGTTAAACTTGAGCTTTTACAATTAGTATAATAGTTTGGTCGTACGTAACATCTCAATCAAACATAAAAGTTTTAAAATTTGGCAAGACATCCGAATAATCTGAAAGCTTTAGACAGAAATCACACCGACATTTGCAGCTAGGTAGTGCCTATTTGTAGTGCCACTCAAGCCTCATAGGAGCAGTGCAAATTACATCACGCGTCACGCACTGTATCAGTGTCTATCTGTCTGTAGTCATTTCGTTTTCTATTATTTTATTCATCTTGCTTGAAACCGTTTGTATGAACAAGGTGATAGCCTAAAACAGTTAATGTAGTTTTGTAGATAGCTGACAACAGAAATAGGATTAATAGAAAGGGGACTAACTATTTACTACTAGTATTCCAAACATTTTGAAGAAAGTATCAATGACAGCATGGCTTTTGTCACTAGCTTACGGGGTGACGCAAGCCCGCAGTTGAATTCATGTGGTTGTGTTGAGAGGGTGGTTAACCTCTACTCTCTGGTGGCATCTCATGATTTGTGATTGGAATAAACCGTATTGTTATAAATATACCTTACCTAGGTAGGTATTCCCTTTCCAGGTTGAATACCGTTGCAACGGGGCAATGAGAGAGGATTACAGAATTACAGATAAAAGCTACTTTCTTTGTATTTGTATGCATTTACATTTTACATTATACCAAAACAAACATCCATTCCCTTTTCAGATTATGGTCATTTGTACTTATTGTTAGTATTAAGAAGCTGTCTGCTTCAGCCAGTTATGAAATTCCTTTTGATAAAGATTAAAAATGGTAATGATAACAAAGACAACGTTCACACAGACGCACGCACGTAAAAAATGGGTGTCATTCTTCAAGAGAAGCACATGCATACAACGTTTATAAGATGTATATAGGAGATCGATCGCATAATTCCATTCAGATGCAGGTTCAAACATGAATACGACCTGATGCGACTAATTTTAACGACTAACGACCCTAATCGCTTAGGAAGTAAACAAGAACATAAATGCTTTTCGGTATATTAGTAATATTATTGGGATAAGATGCACATGTAGATAGGCACATTTGTCGTTGTCTGACATCAGTCTGCATCTTCCAATTTGTTTCGTTATCTAATCCTTCTAAATAACTAGAGATTAACATTCTTTAGAATAGTTTCGACATTTATAAAAGGTTTCGGTCTTCTTTGTTCATATTATAAAGATTAAAAGAATATCGAGTGATATTTATTTGTCGATTCATTTTCACAGAAAGTGTCAACTACAATGGACACAGTTTCACTCAACTCCCATCAACCCACCTCACCCAGTAAGCCGCATAGTACGATTGACGGCCCTGAAGAGGATGACATTGGTGGTGACAGCAGTAGTACTGAATGTGGAAACTGCGGCACAGAGTTTTCAAACGAGAGAGAAGACGAAATTATGATGGGAACCATATCAACCTCAGTTAGTAGACTAGCCTCAACGTTCCATGGTAACAGTGACTCAGGAGACGTTCCACAACTAGTTCACAGTACTACCAATTCCCGTGCCAATTTTCCACAGTTTGAAACTCCCGCCGACGAAACTAGAAATGATTTCGGTCCCGAAGACTTTGACGAACAACTTTTTATAGGCCAGTTAGGAAGAGGCTGTACAGAGAACCGTCGCTTTGATGAAGAGCTAGAACCTCAGGTCATAATGGATACTGCTGATCATTCCGAGTCTAGTGATGTGGAAGACATGTTCTCAAATGGTCCATCCAACATTGTTCCTCTCGAAACAGATGATAAGACTTTTAACGATTCTAGTAATAGTAGGAGTGATAAAGATGACTCAACAGCAAGTTTTCCCACAAGTCCCACCTCACTTCAGCAAAATCGATTGAGACAGCAAAACAGTAGGTCCTATGGAGCCTCCAGTGCAAAACGAAAAAATAGCGGTCAACGGCACGATAGGGTAATAGTGAAGCAAATAACTTCCCCACTACCGGACCTGACATATTCACTGGACACCAAAGACGAGATTTTGGAAATAGGAGGACCAACAAGTCCTTGCTATCAATTAGATGAAACTCTTGGTGAAGCTTGTTCCTCCGTCCCTGGTGGAAGTACCATTAGGTCGATAATTCCTTCAAAGACTGACCCACCGCCACACATGGGAGAATGGCTGCAAATATTTTCGGTAAAGTATTTTCATTAACTTTTTCATGTATAAAAAAATCAATTTCCTATGTGGTGGCAATAATCAAATGATATGCATAATTTAACAGGGCTGGAGTCACCCGGAACGACTGATGGCTATAACAGAACTGATAGACCTTTGTGAAGCCACACAAGTGCGTCATATGATGCAAATAATCGAACCGCAATTTCAACGTGATTTCATTTCCTTATTACCGAAAGAAGTATGTGATACCTTATGTACTACAGTTATACTAGTTATTAACTAATTTATATTTACAACAGCAGAGTTAATTCATTGGCGTAATGTTCCTTTATATTTTAGCTCGCATTATATGTTTTGTCGTTTTTGGACCCTCGAGATCTTTTACGAGCCGCACAAACTTGCAAATATTGGAGAATTTTAGCAGACGATAACCTACTATGGCGTGAGAAATGCAAAGAGGCTGGAATAGGATATTTTAGTGCCATGTCCAATAGAGTGCAACGGCGGAATCGTAACAACACTAATGCACACACTTCGGCAACTTGTAATTTAGATGTTCCTAACACGCGATGGAAAGCAGCATTTATGAAGCAACATTATGTAGAAATGAACTGGAAACGCAAGGACACTCGCGACCACAATGTTCTAAAGGGCCACGACGATCATGTTATCACATGTCTGCAGTTCTCAGGAAGCAGGTATGTACAACTTCTTCATGTGTGAATAATGAAATAATGCCGTTTGGAATTTGAATTGGCAACCTATATTTTGAGAGAAGTGAAAATTCATGTCCATACATTGAGTAATAACCTATGTTAATTGTTTTCTACAGGATTGTCTCTGGTTCCGATGATAATACTCTAAAAGTTTGGTCAGCAAATACAGGAAAATGTCTTCGTACGCTGCTGGGACACACGGGTGGAGTATGGTCTTCTCAAATGTCAGGTACAACCATTGTATCTGGCAGTACCGACCGCACTCTTCGTGTGTGGAACGCTGAGACTGGGCAATGTCTTCATACTTTGTACGGGCATACTTCCACCGTTCGTTGCATGCATCTTCATGGCAAAAAGTAAGTTTGTATCTGTCTATCTATAATATTATGTGTCAACTATATTGGTATCTATCGCTCTAAATTATTATCATTACCAATGTTTTAATATTTGCAATATTTTTCAACGCATTAATTTTTCTAGGGTCGTAAGTGGTTCACGGGACGCTACGCTTCGCATGTGGGATGTTGAAACCGGAGAATGTCTCCACGTATTGGTTGGTCATATGGCCGCCGTCAGATGTGTGCAGTATAATGGACATCTTGTGGTTTCCGGAGCGTACGATTACATGGTTCGCATTTGGGATCCAGAACGTGAAGAGTGTTTGCACCAGTTGTCAGGTCACACCAACAGGGTTTATTCGTTGCAGGTCTGTTTTTCAATTATTTACAATGTGTATTTGATAATATAAACTAGCAGTTCTCACCATTATTCGTATATAAGAGTCAAGAGAGAGAAAGAAGGATGGTGAATGGCATTTAACGTATGGTTTTACTTTCTCTGCACAAATAGTTTGACGGAATCCATGTCGTCAGCGGTTCATTAGATACTAGCATAAGAGTTTGGGATGTAGAAACGGGCGCTTGCAAACAAACACTTATGGGGCATCAAAGTTTAACGTCAGGAATGGAATTGCGAGACAATCTGCTCGTTTCAGGGAATGCGGACTCAACCGTTAAAATCTGGGACATTTCTACAGGCCAGTGCCTTCTTACCTTAACAGGTTTGTTTCATTTCAAATATTCAAATACAAATGTTTATGGGCTGCAAAAATCATGACATTTCTTTTCAAATTTAAATAATTTTGTGTTGTAGGACCTAATAAGCATTTAAGCGCAGTAACTTGTCTTCAACTAATCAACAAATTTGTTATAACGTCTTCCGATGATGGAACCGTGAAACTGTGGGATGTCAGAACTGGTAAGCTGTTTCCGAAGTTGTTCAACTTGATTAGCATCAGATTTGTACTTGTACTGCAGAAGCAATGTAGCTTAAATACGTATGTGAAATGTTCTTTCAGGGGACTTTGTCCGAAATCTCGTTTCTTTAAGCAGTGGAGGAAGTGGTGGAGTCGTATGGAGAATCCGAGCATCTGAAACAAAGCTTGTGTGTGCTGTGGGAAGTCGTAACGGCACTGAGGAGACAAAATTATTAGTGTTAGATTTCGATACTGACGCCGTTAAACTATAATCTAAAGTGGTCTCACTATTCTCACTGTTATACTCGCGCTCATTCTTGCACAGCGATTTTTCTTATACCTTTTTCATACAGATATTAAGTGATTGGTTTTACTACTACTTGTAACTGTCACAGAATTTTAGTCCGTTTTATGCTAATCTCTTCTTCTTTATACACCATCAGCATTTACATGGAGCTAATTATGGCAACAAAACCGCATAATAATAACAAATGCCCTGTAATATTTGTACATTCAATAATACTGCATCTAAATAAGAAGCGTATAGACAGGAGGCTTGTAAATGCCATCCTAAGTAAAAATACGTACAAAAAAGAAGTTCAATTGTTCAAAATAGTTTCTAAGAACTTCTTAAACTGAAATTGAGCAGTTTGAAAGCCCAATAAAATCAACACGATCCAGAGAAACTTATTTATAAAGAATTAGTCTCCGTGTTCGGAAATACCAATTATTTTTATTTTCCTCCTGTGCAGGTCAATGTAAACATGAGTATGCAGTATACACTCATATGAGTTGATATAATTATGACCACTACTTGTTTGTACACGTGTAATGTTCAATACTTTTGTCTGCATGACGATATCAGCTTGACCAAAGTTTAAACTTTTAATGGATATTGATGATATATGGGA
The DNA here is from genome assembly GCA_034694325.1 of Entomobrya corticalis. NCBI lineage: Eukaryota > Metazoa > Arthropoda > Collembola > Entomobryomorpha > Entomobryidae > Entomobrya > Entomobrya corticalis. The sequence goes on from JAQFYG010002477.1 coordinate 5,351, forward strand.
GGCTTTCAAGCCGTCACTTTTTGAACAGTTGTGTTTAGCTTTAATCTGGTTATTTTACAACTTTCAGTGTGAGCGCCGTACAGAGTAATAATAGTATCCATTTCAAAAGTTGAGAATCATCGAAATCATGCATGCACAAGCAAACAAATAAATTCCTCAGTCGAGTCTTCCTGATAGGTCACGCAGATCTCTCAAATCAAAACATAACGACACTTCAAGATCCTCATTTTTTCTATACTTTTGGAAGTAAAATACGCTTCAGGAGATGGAGAATTGAAAGGAATTCACGAGGTATCACAGTTTGAGTTAATGGAAATTACTCATTGTTAACATCAGACGTTATTGTGGTACTCTTTTTTCCACCGAATAGCTAGTTAAAGTTGACTGAATTTATATTTAGAAAACAGTACATAATATTTTACGGTATAGGCATAATTATATTAATAATATCTACTTGTAAAGTTATGTTTATTGAAAGTTTTACAACGTATAACTGAACCCTCAATTCAATTCAGCATAATATTTAATTACTAGCATTGTGACTGATCACATGATGAATCCAAATCATCCTGTAAGTTAATTTTGTTTTACAAATATTGATAAATGAGTAAAATAACGATAGGTCAGAATGGGGCAAATTGAAAATGCAAAGATAGGTTTGTGAAGATTTTGAAGAATATGTTCACTAAAATTAGGAACCTTTTGTGAAGCGTATTAACAAAGCGGTATATATATGTACACGGAAGACTCAAAATAAGCATAAATGTAATAATAATGTGTAGAATAGTTATCATCGTTGAATGGCAGGAATGCAACTAAGTACTGAGCTAGTGTTTCTGAGGAAAGAATTTAAACACCCGATATTTTCTCTGGTTCAATCCTATACATAATTTTACTGTTATTATACACAAAACTAAATTGTATAGTATATTCGTAAGTATAGTAGTGTATTCAACGCATTCTTCGCGACATTAATATTATATATTTTACTCCCGAATGTAAACTATACAAACATCACATTCAAATCACAATAATAACTTTAAAAATCATAGGTCTCTTCCCCTTCCGCTGCCATGTTACAAAATAATAAAGATACAAATCAAAATGGACATCAAGTTATGTGCAAAAGAACTGGTCCAAAAGGTGCACTTTAATCAAAATTCCAACTACCGAAAAGTGGAATGGCGATGAGTAGCAGTGCTGTTAAATATAGTTAGGGGCTCATCCTTGGTTTTATTCCGTTTTGTTACAGCCTGTGTTTTGTTCCTATATTACTTGTATAACGTTTTATGCATTGTAAGCAATAATATTTAGTACTCTAATATTTAGGTTTATGATTTAAAGCTTAAAATTTATGCATAAATGAATTGCAAATAGTTTATTGAAAAAATTAATGATTCTCGTCGACCATTGAGATCAGTTTGAAATTTAATCTCGACATTTATAAAGTATAAAGTTTAAAAAATCAGAGGATACAAAGAAAAAATTTAAACATTTATTGATTTCAATCAAATCACTTGTGTATTATTTATGAAAATATTCTTCGAAAATTTTATTCTATTTCTTATTTCAATTATTAAGTGTATGATTTCTGTGTTCTCCTTCTACACAACTTATTTCCTTAAAACTTATTAAAAAATGAGGATGACTTTAACGTTGTCTTTCTATGTAAAAATAGTATTTTTTGAAAAATCAAAATTTTTAATGTAAACATTATCTCAGAAAATATCCACGATAAAAATAGATTTTATTATTTAATGTAGTAGCTGCCACTTGCATTTTGAAATGGTTTCACAACAAACCTAAGTTCAAAGTTGTAGTGATATTATGACGACAGCATCAGCAACGGCTGTTTCTATTTTAGTTGTTGTTTGTGCTCCTGTCATCATGTGAAATAAAAAGCGTAAAGGGTTTAAGAAGCAACCGGATTTTGAAATTACATCTTGTCTCAAGAATGTAAGCAATTTATTTATCATATTTACTTAAAATATACATACTACAACTTGCATACAATCAAACATCATTGTTTTCATATATAGTATGCATATAGAGATGGGAATGATGGGATGTTGGAAAAGTATAATTATATGTGGCTTTTTTATCTATCCTTAGTTTCACATCTGCTAATCTCACAAACCCCGAAACAAGAACCACTAAATTACCCCTCTAATTATAAACTAATGAAACAAGATAGTTGTGTTGCTGTGCAGAATGATACAGTCTCACTTTACCCCGTCAATAAAATAAAATGATAATTTTTATTTCCGCATATTTACATATCATCTTGCTCTTAAGCTATTTAAATAAGCTAGTTATAGCCAGCAAGTCATGGGAAATACGCACCATCAGGAAAAATGAACTTTCCATTCAGTCCAGTAGTCAGTTGAGCAACATGAGTAAAATAAAAACTTTGAATTCAACAGCTGCCTGGATCAAACTTTGAAGGAAAGAAATGGAAAAAGTTGACAATTGCTGGTCCAGTTGCTTACTAGCATCATCAATGCAAGTCTCCCTCAGATTGCATAGGGATAAACATATAAATTCTAACCCAGCTTTTCTAGCTCTAACTTTCACTCTGTTCCATTGCCTTTCTGGTCTACTATTTTTTCTTTCTCGTTTCCTTACTACTATACTATCTACGAATGCAGTTAGTTCCGCCATTTATTGTACTTTGTTTGCACCGCTGCCGTGTACCTTTATCGTTCTCAAGCAAACCATGCCGCTTTCATGCCTCGAGGAATGGAGCTTTGTTCGCTTTTTTCTGCGATGTTACTTATGTTTGAATTGCAGATTACGTTGTAGGACGTAACACGTAACGGAGTACAAAGCTAGTAGTAGTACTACTACAACTACACACACTGACACTTTTTTAAAGGATAAAAAAATTTGCTAAACTTCGTTTATCTGCAACAAGATTTATATGTACAAATCGCAACAACTTGAGAGCTCTAAGTTTTTTACACACTTCTTTTCTTTCTATCGTTTTTTCGGAAAAAATAGAAAGGGAATATTCTGTAACAAATAGAATATGTGAATCTTTCTTTACGTATTGGGCATTGTTATACGAGAGCCAGACACACTGCGCCAAAAGTTAGTCGGCTATTTTACATCATATCATCATATGTGAATGAAATAAATAATGGAAGCATTGTGTGCGTGATAGTTGGCACTTTTGTTGGTACAGAGAATATACTTCATTTCTACAGTGTGAATAATTCGGGGTCTGATTGCAAGAAAAGTGGGCTTTCACAATGACAGTTGTTGGTGTAATTTTCAGGGTAGCATCCTTACGTATTATATGTTCCTCCTCCGCATTGCGAATACCAAAAAAATCATTGATTATGCATCACGCAAACGACTAGAATATGCGACTGAACCGTAAAAACGCACTAGTGTTTTCTCCAGAGAAACGAGACAGTAATACACCTACACCAATCGTAAATACACTAACGTAACGTACAAGTTTGTATGAGAAGCATTCAGGTTTCAAACCAACGACTTTTGCTCTGTCGTGAATGCATGAAAACATAATAATATGTAAAAAAGAGTATTTTTCTCATTATTAGAGAAACTTCCTTGGGCATCGTCAAACATATTTTTTCCAAAGGAAAATCAGCAACAATAACACCGTGCGGAAGTTGGACAAATTGATATAGAAAAAAATATATATGGGTGCTTGAATTACCAGCTAAACATAATACACGTCCGCCGCTCTGTACTTACTCGGAAGCCATGAATGCGACGACAGGAACGGGTACAACAAAGCTAAAGTCAACTGGTAGTCTGTTTATGTCATCTTCACAACAGTCGACAGAGAACACACTTTATCTATGCTCCCTTTTTCCTACTCAATGCACCTTTCTCTGGGAGTCTTCTGCGTGAGTATATAAAGTACAAAAGCAATAAAAGCGAAATGTATACAAAATATATTTATATCCCACTTTTTACTCTATATAATAATTTGAAAGTCAGACTCTTTTTCCTCAGATCTCACACAAGACTTTATTCTTTTTTTCCTACGTTAAAGCCCAACCAGCCATCAATAATGTATGGTGTCCTAGATGACAGGTTTTCAGGAAAAAAACATCCTTCCATAGTTATGTTATTCTAAAGCGAGAGTAAAACGGTTAAAGGAAAAACATATGTGTTTGTAAACAAAACAAACTCTACCGGAAATTGCATAATATGCAGAAGGTAAGGAAGATAGATATACAAAAAAAGAACTGCTACATATATTATATTGCCGACAAGGGGCAAGGAGTATCAGGGAGAATACGACGCTGTAAAACTACTTACAAGTCAAGCCTTATCATGCTACATGCACACCTATCTAGTACCTACTTAAACTATTCTCACCGTAGTCAATACTCTCGTGCTCATTCTTGCACAAGATTCTTCTGAAAAGAAAAGTCTTTTCGTGAAGTGATCGGTTAAACTAGTAGTTTTACTGCTGTAACTGTTGCAGAGGATGTTGATATTAGTTGGTAGTCACTTTTAGCGATCCCTTCATCTATCTATATCCACCAGCACTTAAATGGAACAACAAAAACGAGTTACGCAAACAACAACAACAAAATATTCTCTGTAATATACGTACATTCATTCACGAACCTATTCATAAATAAGGAGCATAGGCATGATGAGGCCTTTTGATGTCATTCTAAGTATACATTATACACATCCGAAAAAAGAACAAGTTCAACCAAACTGTTCAAAATATTCCTTCAGGACTTCTTACCCTGTAATTGAGTATTTTATGAAGGCCCAATAAACTCTAACTCAACCTGGAGATGCTAAAAGCTATAAAAACTTGCTCGCCGTGTCCGGAAATACCTTTGTTTTCTCTCAGTTGCTTGCTGTCCTTTGTGCAGCCAACGAAGAGCAGAAGCAGTGGTCTATGTAACGTTGAGTATTTGAAGTACATTGTACAGCAGTTTTCATGTATTGTGTAGTATGATGCATGCACTCACATGAGTTGTTATATTATGATTACTACTTTCTACACATGTATATATATGTTTTTTCTTTCTCTCTTTTGTATGCAAAACAGCAGAAGTAACCAGTATTTTCAATCAAAGTCCAAGAGAACAAAGTAATGGATATGGGATGCATATGCATAATATTACCGACAAACACAGGCAAAATGCATGATGATGGGTGGGTGCTAGTCCGTCAGTATGCATGGTCAACAGAATGTGTCGGCGTGACCGATCCTATCACTAATTGAAGCTTTTACCTTAACTTTCTCCCTCCCATGCATTTATGATTACATTGAAAAATTTAAACATGTTGTGATGCTGAGTAATAAAAACAACATACGCGGTATACAAAAACAATATAATATTTGCATTGGATATTCATATCAGTCTCACGTGTGTGTAGTCATAATCTACACATTTTACAGCGACTACTAACTAACAGCACCATAAAACGTAATATTGGTACGGGACCAACACGAAAAAAGGTAAGTATTACAACAGCCGTAATTTTTTCTATTGCTGCATAGTTAAGTTGGATACAAGCATACGACCCACTATTTGCCCATTTATCGTCTATTTCTGTGCATGACAAAAGATTCTTATAAGTTTGCTTCGCCTCACACGGAAAATAATCATAGTTTTCTCCGTACAGAATTTCTTCCCTCTTCTGTGCTACTTGCCATTTTACTTGCACCCCTCGTCATTTTTCTGAGAAATGGGAAGCATTCCCCTGTTCCAGTGAGCATAGTCACCACAATCAGTCGTGTTGTTGCGTGCCTCAAAAAGTATACACGCAACATTTACCCTATTCACTCTGCTCTTCTCTCTCTATCTTCACTTCTTTCTCTCGATTTCTCCTACTCTCTCGTTTATTCCCTTTCCCTCCAATACACTCACTCAGCTCAACTGATAATCACATACATGCCCCGTAATGTGACAGTCATGCATATAAAAAGTACTAGGTTCATTCTCATACTCAGAGAGACAAACCAACTTGCCAGTTCCATTCAGAATTGCTTTTGATACTCTGTAGTATAATATAATCGGGGTATTAAAAATCGTTATGAAAACAACTGAAACGAATTGGGCTATGTTACATAGCATCCATGCATCCTAGATTTGTGTATGCACTAAATATTATTATTGCTATTATTCTTTTTAACAAGAAGCTCTTCTCGAGCCTTATGCCGTATTGCTCTACCATTTCCTCGCCATTCTCTCTCTAAGTATCATTATTATTGTAGTTGAAATTCCAATTCTACTTTTAAATGACTAAGCACTGACAGTGTTATTATTGTATTACACAACACTGTGAGAGGGATCGGGAGTATTACCGTGATGTTGTGGATGGTGGATGGATTATACTACAATCGAAGCATGAATGAATGTATGTATGAGTGAGTGCCCAAAGCTAAAGCTAACGTTACTAAGCCAAGGCACTTCACCCAATCCCTAGTATTCAAGTACAACGCAGAAAGTAAGGATGAGGAACTGTTTTGTGCCTGGTACAAAAATTACTCCATTTCTTACTTACCTAACCTGCTGCCAGCCCGGGCTTTTCTGCTTGGTTATAATAGTAAATATAAAAACGTAAACCAATATATCGGATAGAAATCATTTCTCTTCTTCCTGAAACAGTAGCTTAAACAAAACTACACAGTCCCCATCGACACTAGCAGCACCATACAAACATCCACCTCACTGCTTCCTCTACGTTTACTTTTTCAAGTAAGTCCAAACATAAACAAATACACACACATAAAAGGTCTCACATACAAATCCACTCTTTTTTGGCTGTAAATATATGTAGCAAACAATGCAAGAAGAAGTGGTGGGGTGGCACAGTGATGGTTTTAGTGGACACATTGCTACTACAACAGCAGTTAAAAAGTTTGACCTGCTCTGCCGACGCGTCGTTGTGACGTGCTTTTTACAGCTACACTTGGATGGCATTCTGGTCACATTATTAAAAAATAGATCAGGTCCTACCAACCTCTCTCTAGACTCCCTTTGCTAAACCACACAAGTGCTGTACCACCAGAAAGACCGCTAATCTGCTAGTTTGACATTCTCTTCCAATAATACAAATGTCTATGCGTTCCACCCAAGCAAGCAAGTAATTCTTGTGGAGAGTGACCACTAGAACACGTAATACAGCACATTCCTACATGCATACACACTAGTTCCAAGAGTTGCTGGTCGAGATCAAACCACGTTGACGTCTCTCCCTGTAAACGCTTCCAATTAATGACCACTGTAATGTAACAAGTTTTTGTGTGAAAAAGGTGACAACATACGAATCCTAAAAGTACCCGCACGAAATACGATATACGAATCATAAGAGTGAAGACGTTTTCCAATGAAAAATGACAGAAAACCCACCAACTACTGTTTCTCCGCCACATGCACTATGTATCTCTCTCCTGACTTCCATTCCATACATGAAGTTTGCAGCAGGGAGTAGGAAAAAAGATTATAAACGAATTTCTTCATTTGATTACTAAAAGAGAAAAGAAAGAGAAAAAAAACTAAAACACTGCAGCTACATTTTAAAATACCTAAATATACCTTATAACGTATTATAAGAACAAAGCGACCGATTTCTCCATTGTAATTACCACCGCAGTCCTCTAAACGGATTCTTTCTATTTTTCGCACAACTTTCTCTGCTTCCCTTCTTCATCTAGAGACAGTTTAATTAGTCCGGCGGAATTTTAATCTTGTAAAAAAGCATTTGCTACAAATGTGACAATCTTCCCGTATTTAATTTCACATCTAAAAATACATGGTATTATTTTAAACGAACTCATGTCGCAATGTGTTATCCCCAACAAAAAAATCTTTTCTCCTGAAGGAAATATATAATAAAAAATACAGTTTCTTTTTTTAATACTCAAGGCAGAGAAAGCAATTCTGACTACTGAATACACATTTCTGTACATTCTCAAAGAACATAACTCCAATGAAGTAAAACACATCAAAATATAGGAAATCCTTGTGTAAACCACGAGATGGATGAAGAAGTGGAGACACACACACGGCGAGAGCAAATCTTAGGATAAAACAAAACAAGCCTCAAAATCTGCTCACACCAAGTGTCTCGTGTGTTAGTGCTACATCAGGCGTCGAGCTGTCTGGTTACACCACTACTACCCTCTCTGCTGCTATCAGACTACATTACCGTTACTTCTCCTCCTCTCCATCCTTTTTTAACGTTTGGATAAAAGGAAAGATACTACGAGTCAGTTTCTCTACCTACTTTACACACACAATTTTTTACTCAACCGGCCTCAGCCTATCTATCTTGTTCCACTGCCCTGCTGTTTGGGTGCTGTATAGTTTCCTTGCTCCTCGGATCAGAAGAATCCCTCTCCCTGTTCTCCTCAGCACAAAGCTCACTCTCTCATGTGCGTTCACTCCTTTCCCTTCTTGTGCCGCTGCTGCTGCTGCTGTCGGTCTCATCAGAACGCCAATACTTATTTCTACTCATTTCTTCTTACTTCTTTCTAGTTTTTTCTAGTAATATTTGTTCCAAGCAAAACTAGTAGCAGATTACCCTGCTCTTTTCCTTTCATCTATACAACATTGGTACGACTACTGATACTTGAGAGAAACAAAGTGGACGATACATACCTATTTAGTATTGACACTAGCATAAACTTTCCCTGAATTCCGTTGTGAAGTAGCGTTTTTTTCCACTGATCTGATATAATATGTAAGAGACAAGAATACAGACAAAACTCCCCCTATTTTAAGTTGATTCGTTTGCAGTATAGAGTATATTGTTGTCAGTGTGATTTTTAAAATAGTCCTCTTTTTATTATTTCTTTGATTTATTCTCCCCCAACAAATTTTATAATTTCGTTTTTAGTGTGTCTTATTAGTATTCATCGAGAGATGAATCATCGTCTTCTCTGGTGAGTTGTTTCCACAACCATCATCATCGTCACCACCGATGATGAGATTTCCTAAGAAATTTATGCGTGGTAGTGATTTTTTGTTGAAATTTCTTCCTTGTAGGCAGGCACGCACGTCTGAATAATAGTAAACACAACTGCTGATTTCAGTTTTCTTCTTTATAGTACATTGAGTTGTAAGCATTTATTTAGATATTTTTACAATAGTTATGGATACTCACTTATGGGCATAATGGGAAAAGAAGGGATCAGAAAGGAGCAGGTGCTACTTATATATCAACGAGCACTTTTACTGAAACAAGTAAAGGAAGGTTTAGAGTGCGAATAAATAAACGCAACTACATTCCTTTCGTTAAGTCTCTCATGGCACCACTTCATGGCTCGTACATAGTTTGTTATCTGTATTTTTAGAAGTGCGAAAAACAGTGAAGAAAAAGAAAGGA
>JAQFYG010002478.1:0-14686 GCA_034694325.1 Entomobrya corticalis
ATTTACGAAATTTTACATCGCTGTAAGTGGGGTATTTATGGGGCGATTTCAATTAAAAAAGACAAGGTTCTTAAGCTCTGTATTTTTTTCAAAGTAAATCTGATGAAAATATCGTAAGTAAAAAAATTAAATATGGGCTGTTCGAACTAGTCGTGGATGCTCTCATTATTCGACGTTTAAAAGAGTGACTTCATAAGCAACTACTTGTTTTCCTTTCCTATTTTCATCTATTTTCTGCCGTTCATCATAATGAAACCAAAAATAGTATTTGATTGCATTTTATGTGATTAGTTTATTATTTTTGATGTCTCTGAATGTCTTGACTTTGGATTGATGAAAGCAACAGTATTTATTGCATTATTTCTTCTCTGTTGCATCCGAATTTAATGTCACATTCTCTTTTCCTTTCCTTCGTATGTTTTGTATTGTTCGTATTTATCTAAAGAAGTAATTGTGACAGCAAAACCACAGGAATGTGTTGACTATAGTAACAGCGTTAAAGATGAGACATTTGATAGAAATTTAAGACAACAAAAGTAAGCACAGTTAATCGAAACATTTACTATCTTCAGAAATGCCACTCTATATTAGTTCATTAAAAGCAAATTAGCAGTAACGGCAACAGAAAACTAGAGAATATTCTTTTTAAGATATTATTTCTAGGAGGTACCATTTGCATCTTTATTGAAAAGAAATGTAATAAAAGAAAATTGGTACTAGGAAATACGTCTTCAATAATAATATTTTAATTGTAGTAGATTATTAGACCTGTCTCAAAAAATGGCCTTTTCTCCACCTGACTGATAGCATGTCCCAAATGTTAGTAGAAGTGTGCTTGAACGTCGCTATGTTTTTAAATCAATAAAATGTTGACGCCATTTACAAACGCTTTCAACAAGGCATCGGCACTCATACTAAGTGCCTAATTATAATTTAAATTTCGACAATTATTTTTAAATTGTTGCCTTTCACATTTCTTTTACACACGCCAATTTATTTTTTAATACTTTAATTTTGATTTTTAAAAAGGACATGAACCATTACACATCGTGATTGTTATCACTCTGATAATGTTATAATTCGCTCTTGCGGACAACATAGTGCTTACCTGACTTATTTTATTAAGAATTAACAACGATATCTTTTCAACCTTCGTATCAATATTTCCTTGTTCAAATAAACAATCAACTGCTACGCAAGTTAAGAAGCGCATTTTTATGAATTATGACATAATTTATGCATTTAGTCATTCATAGATAGCATCCAGACCTTATTTTTCTGAACGTTCTTGTTTTAAGGGAATAGCGTTTAATTTTTATGCAAAAATGAAAACAAAAATTCAAAATAAACTAAAATCAATAATCACTGAAAAAGAAATATACTTTATAATTTTAATTATATTACCTGTGTTAATTGTATTTTGGTCTTAAATAAATAAACATTCTGATTGTTTGTATAAGCTGTACGCCGGACATTTGTATTTTGCAATGACATTTGATACAGTGTTCAGGTAGGTATTTGACAGGTTTGCCACAATTATAACTACTGAAACTTTCGAAATGTAAATGATAGACAATCAAGCCGTTCACAAAGTCGGGTTATTTGCATGCGACACTATACGTTCTTAAATGTCCAACAATTTAATTTTATGCAAAGAATGAACGAAATTATGTAGTTTTATGCAACAGCATTATGCGATTTATGCATGATTGTCAATTATTGGAAATGTAAACACACTACTATATCACAGACTGACAGACAGACTATATCACAGACTGTTTGCAGACTAATAATATGTATAAACATTTTATGAAATAGAATAAATGAAATCACAATAAATTTCAAATCCGGTACAAACTTGATTTCTATGTTCTATTGATAGTGTAAAAAATGTTTCATATTTTAATAATACTATGACCCTTTTGACACTGTCATTGTACATATATCTTAAATACATTCTGTTAATAAACCAAATTATTTGTTCTTAGCTTGCTGCATGAAAACATGTTGACAAAATTTACAATTAGTGACATATAATAAATGCCGATGTTTACTAAAATACTTTTATAAGTAGAGATCATATTTATTGACTAATGAATTATATAATGCAGTTAAACGCGTCGTAAAAGGAACCAATTTGATTTCTTTTTGCAGATTATTGATCAGACTTGGCGACAAAATCATCATAGTTGAAAATGTATGTCTTTGCAATTCAGTTTGTTAGGTACAAAGCCGTTAAGTATAATAACGTATAAAAACATTGCAAAGGACTTCAGTCATTGTTCTTTGCCTTCTCAAACTAAATGGAGCCAGAAGTAGAAACAAAACGTAAAACACGGTGAAAACAATGAAGATACAGTCGACATCGTCAACAATGAAGACGATGTTCCTGTAAAAAATCATAACAAACCAAACTTCAATTTTTTCAATACTCCGCACATTTTCTATTTCACTCAACTTTTTACTTATGTACATAATATAAATTGTTGCCACTTTTCAACGGCAACTTCCATACCCTTGACTCAACAAAATCTTTCTTTTGTACTTTTTACTTTACAAAGTTTCAATCTACCAGCTACCTGGGATGGGAACCATAAAAACATTTATGTGCAACAAAACAAAAAACTCTGCAAACCAAATATTTCTTAAGTAACAGAAAGCGAGTCAACTCTGGTTTTCTTTATTTAGCTGAATTTGCAGTAACAAATTCCAAACTGCAATCCAATACGTCAGTCCTCACAAAAATCAATGTTTTTTGGTTTAGTTCTCGAAAAGCAACTTTCTCATTTTCTTTACCAAGTACAAAAGCAACATTGCAACAATCACATTCAAAGTTGCTGGAATATGCTACCTGATGCCGACTTTTTTCTGTTTCCTTATGATTTTCTTTCCTTTTCTGGACACAAATTTTCCGTGTTGATAATATTACTTTTTTTCTTGTAAGTCATCTGGGAATGATCTGCTATTTTTCTCTTTAGATGAATGAATAGGAACAAAAAGCAGCGAGTAGCGTAGTGCATGGATAATGGAAGTCTTCGGAGGATTGGGACTCATAAATGTCTTTCCTGATGCTCGATCACACGTAAAAAGTGGTTTTCTGCATTTGACTTCATAAATGTAATTCTGAATTCAGAAAAAAATAAAACTAGATGAACCAACAACCCTGTCACTAAAACTGCATGTCATCATATTGACCAAAATATGGTAGCTCATCTTCATGTTTTTATATTTTGGGACATTCTTTACGGGTTACAATATGATGGTAAATTTTTATGGAAGGACTAACATTGACAGATCGTTTGTATGAAAAAACAAAGATTTTCTAAAAGTAAAGTAGGTATACTGTAAAAATCGATAAAATCTCTGAAAAGAGATTTTAGAAAGACATAGTAGTAAAAGCAAAGTTTTGCAAAATCTTTAAAACCAAAATAGTTTGTAAACGGAATTTTTGAGCCAAACTAATTAAAGTTTTAAAAAAACTCTATGCTCCTTAAAAATTAAAAAAGTTGGCTAACAAGGAAAAAAGGTTGTAATTTTTTAATTACAAAAACGAACAGACGTTGAAAGGATGGAAAAATATGTAACGACCTATTTTTATTCTGAATTCTATAATAGCATGAAAACTACTAACTAATCTCTCTCTCTTCTCAAACGCATAAAAATGTGTTTCAAAACAAAAAAGCTGCTCCTTTTCTTTTATTGCTTCTTATTTCACTTACTCTTTCTATATAATGTCTTGCCTATAACTTTATTCAAAACTAGATGGCACTCAAGCAGCTTCTACGAAGCTGCCCGGCTCACCGCTAGATGGCGCTAGCATCGAGTCCACGGCCTATGGACACATCAGCGTATATTTATAGGATGAGCTGGTTCCTTAGTATAAAAATCGTCGGTAAAGGATTCTGAAGCATAACAAGTGGAAAGATGGGCAGTTTTGGTATTAAGAACGGAATAGATATATATATTTGTTCCTAGTCTGAAGTTGTCATTGGGCTTTTATGGTTCATTTGAAGGAATTATATATGGGATTAAAAACAGGAATGTAATATTACATGGAGTGACATTGTGGAAACAGACTGGGACATGAAGCAAAAGACAAGAAGAATGTGAGTCATTTAGGACATTTTTGAAACGTTAAATTTTCTCACCTTTTGTTATTATTTAATTAAAGGATCTATAACGTTGTATTCATGGAAGCTATAGTTAGATTAAATTAATTTTGCCAAATTATTTAAAAAATTGTTTGCTTATTTCTATTCAAAATGAGGATACAACGCGATTTGCATTTTTTTTTACAAAGTAACAAAAATATTTGTTCTTGGTTACCCATATTCTGATATTGTGCAATCATTATGTCTAAATATACAAAAGTAAAAATTTCTTCAGACCTGATAAATATTATTTACACGAGTATTACATACGTACCCAGTAAATACGTAATTATTAGCTAGAACATACATAAAATTCGAAAAATACTTACCTCGTCTTAAGAGTATATCTGTCCCCGTAAGCTGGCTTGGAACCAGTGCAATAGTTTGTACTGTTCTATTTGATCATAAAATATGAAAGAGTTACTCTGCATTTTATTGTTACTGCGATGTTTGCATCCGCTGGAAACTTTTTAGGAATCAGAAGATTAAAGGAGTATCTGGACAGGGTTGATTGTAACAATGGCTCTGTGCTGCTTTTATCGCATTCAGTATTGACATGATTCCCCGCTTTTGCGAAGGACGATCCAACCTTCAATTAAATTTAGTCAAGCTATAGTTATTATTGTTTTTTCCTATTTGTAGTAACATTTATAATTCTTTCATCCATTAAATCCGAATCTACGATAAAGGGCATCCAGATAAATCAGTCAAATTCATTCATCGGCGTCCAGAGAATACATTTTTTGCTTTTACTAACAAAGTTGAATGTAGTGACTATCCTGCAGTTAAAATTAATTTTGTTTTATCTGTTTACTGTAAACGGCTGAGAGAATCACGTTTAATCTTATAATTCTATAAAAATTGAACTCTAATTCTTTACAGAATTCCTTTATATTTATTTCGGTTCAAAATGAAGTGCATTGAAATTTACAAACGTTTTCAACAAAGTCAAAAATACTTTTATTGTTTGCTCTTGTGGCATAGTCTTAATAGCTTCACGACAAAACATCATACTTAAATTTAGGTTTGTGAAAAACTTTTGATTAAAAATATCTCTCGGAGGTAAAATAACAATTTCATTTTTATTTGTGTTTTCAAAGTTTTCCTGTATTCTTGCTACATGTGAGACTAATTTCACCGGACAATTGTTTTTGAGAAATGATATTTGTATGAACTTTGTTTCTCTTTTATGATTGAAAGGAGATCTTCACCGCTAAATATAGACACGAAGATACTAAGAAACCCGACAAACATATTTATATCACGTGTTGGGGTAATCAATGCTTATTTGTCTCTTGGGAAAATGGACCTATATTGTTATTATCTACTGTTCAAAAAGATGTCTCTTTTCATTACTACATAAGCCGTGAAGTAGTTTGTGTGTGAAATACAATATTACATTGATTGTATATTATGGTGTATTATGGCTTTAGCAAAGATTTAAAAACTTGTATTACGTTTTACGGGGCAATAACTTTTGGCTCATCAAAATGTTGTGTCGACGTTTATTTGCTAATATTATTAATATGGACGTGGACAAGGTTTTAATATTCTATTGGTTCTTTTTATTTAGTTTCACCGTTTCCTCACCTCCGTTTCATTATGGAACAAGGTAATATTAGCAGGGGGAAATGAATAGTGCGATTGACATTCAACAGTAACTTGATCTCCGGGGCAATACTGGGCTCGATATAGAAAGACGGATCCTGTTTAAAGAGAAAATGCAATAAAAGAATAATAGAAATGAATATATTCGACCGGGAGAGAACACAGTTAAATGGCACCAGGGTTTGGAATTGTGATGTGGGTTACAAAAATGTCTATTTGAAGGAAAGTTGCGGAAATTTGTAAATACCAGCTTCAAACTGTATCAACATAAACACAATTTTGATTGCACTGAAAGTCTTATATATTATGTTTCATAGTCGAAGCAATGGAATATTCTATTTTGTACAATTTACATTCAAGTCTCTCTATAGTAGCCTTCGATATAGTGGCACCTCGATATAATTGCCTATCTTTTCCCCGCCCTTCAATTTTCAGTGTTATTTTGCTTCTTTATGATTGCACCATTTATAATTGCCTTACATTTTATTCCCCTTCCCCTTATATTGTTACACAACTTACATCTTTTATAATAACATCATGTAAAAAAGTCTATATTCTTCCAATTTGGTGGCCAGCAAGGGCATTCTTCCTCAGACCAAAGTTCCCTAAATTTTTACATTATGAAAGTTTCTCTAACATTTTATAGTTTCCAAATGTAATTACAAAAACGCATCTTTGAAATTTCAAGATAAGGCTATGAATAAAACCTCTCTGTAATATCCATAATATACGATTATAAAGAAAAACCTCGTTATAATCGCCAAAGGCAATTATAAGGAAAGTCTCTTTATTGTAGCTTTCTCTATAATTGCATAAATTTTTTTTTCTCCGTGGGGTGCAGATATAGAGAGACTTAACTGTATCTATTTTTCAGCAAAATCGGCATTCTTTTCTATTTTGTAAAATATAAGTTCTTCAAATCTGCATCTTAATTTGTTTAACAAGTATACTTGTTGCTATTTAAATATTGTTTGATAGGTTACGAGTACAAGATTATCAAGATTTTTCGGACACATTAATAAATTACTTGTTTTTTTCAAAATTGATGCTTATATTTTTCGGTAGATTTAGTTTTTTAGTAAATTCAGTAGATCATTCTCTTATGGTCCCAAAATTTAAATTTTGCTGGGATTCTTGGCAAGTAATAGGCACATAAATAGTCTTGTTTCCTTCTATACAATTTTTCCGTTAAATATATAAATTTATTTATTTATTTTCATCCTTTCTAGTGCTAAAACGTTATTTTAATGTATTATAGGTTCAACTAAAACGAGGTAAAGTTCCAAACAATGTAATTTACCTGCTTAAAAGTTTGGTAGTGAATTAGTTAATGATATATTATAACAGAGACCATAGTTTTTAATAGACTTCAATCTTCTAAATTGTACTTTTGAACCACCGTGATTCTTAAATACTACGATTTCAGAGTTTTTGATAATGAAAGATCACCGAATAGAATTGATTGTAGATGTGTAATATTAAGTAATGTGTCCTGAACTTCAAACATGACATCGGCATATATGTTACAGTTATGATAGGTGATTGGTGGTCTAAAAGTCATAATAGGCCTAGAAGATGCAGAAATAGTAGTAGCAGTATACATCATGAAAAAAAATTTAAAATATTTTAAAAGTTTAAATTAAAATTCGCTTACTACATTTTTTGTATCGTTATTATACTATTTAGGCAAGATTATTCTAAATACAGGGAAAGATCTGCATTGTAACTTATATCGGGCAAAGCCAATAAGGGAGATAATGGAAGAATGACCGAGTCTTGCCGTCGGTAAAATATGGCAAAATGGAAGATTAAGATTACACAAAATGTTTCTTGCTTCCTTAGGTATCTCTAATTATTTGCATATTTTGATACCTTAATGGGACAACAAGTTGTAAGACAACATACATAAAACTTTATTGAGAAAGTTTATTGCACACCTAAGAACAAACAACAAGAGTGTATTCATAATTTTTACTTGAATCTGGCCATATAATACTACGACAGGGTAAACAATATGCATAAAAGCCAAGCCAAAAACATGAGAAAATGTAATAATTTGGTTGACTAATGCTGAAATAGCTTTTGTGCTCTTTAGAAAGTCTTATCTTCGTTTAAAAATAGCATATTCAAACATTATATTAATTTGTTTTTTGTGCGTGCTGAAGAATGGTCAATAATAGGTTATGGAAAAGGTCTAAAGAAGTCTTTAAAAAATTTATATGCATACATACGTTATTAATGTACAAATAGGAAGTCCAACTTTTTAACTTTGTACAATGACAATTTATTTGTTTGATATAACTTTGCATATCATTCTACTTGCCGACGACCGTCATTTCATTAGTCGAGCTCAAAGCAGGGAATGTTTGCTCGGCTTTGTATGGTCCACTTATATCCGATGAAACATTCCTCAGTTAAATGTTGTGGTCAGATGATCTTCTCACCCTGTAGCAACAACTGAAAATAAACTGTACTATTGTAGGTTAAAATATGAAATTAGTAGTTATGGAGAGAGTTTAACCAAAGCGTTATGTAATAATTTTTTGACAATTGATTAGATATTAAGTTGTGTTTTTGTCATTATTTTTTAATCAACAGCGAATTATAATCAAAATTGAACTCAATCTGGTTTTTTAAATTCACACAAATTTATTTAGTTGAGCGCCACTTACTTTATTTATTAGCTTACGTAAGAATTGATGCACTTATAGACGTACTGGGTGCAATATTGGGGTCATAGCATACATTTAAATCTGTACAAATAACGGGTTTAGAACTAAAAATATGCTACATAATTGCTTTTTATCCTATATTTTTCGTCAATACAATACAATACAATTTACAATCTATAGTATCCGTCATTTAATCTTTAAACAAGCTACTGTATTATTTCCTTTGCCATTGAGATCAAAATTGTTTTGAACAGCAGAAAGTAATCGTAGTTTAAGATTCTTTCCACTATGGAATCAGGCTTAGGCATAGAAAGTCACGAATTAAAAGAGAAAGTAAAAAAACGATATTAATTTAATGAGCTATGTTTTGCCGACCCCTTACAGTCCCCTTGATTTATTTTTAGATATTTTATAGGCAGTTCTCTTCTCTGCTGTAGACAGACAATGGGATGTACAGTATCGTAAAAATGCCACAAAAATTCGGCCGTTAGTGGATCGGTGGGAGTGTCGTATAAATGTACCAAACGCACATTAATCTTCTCCCTTTTGTACAATTTGCGATTGCTGCCAGTGATTTGGAATGTGATAATGTATGCAAATGCAGCCAATGTCAAGCCATAAATCGTAAATTTGTTTCATTTTCCTTTGCACATTTTATCTGATTTATTTTTATGACTATGGAAAGAAAATGTATGTCGAAGAAATATAGAAAGTCTTAAAAACATATTTCTATTCACAAAGTCTTGTTAAAATAGTATGCAGTATTTTATGTCTAAGCATAAAATAATAACGAGTCAATTGACTAACAAACAAATGTTTTTACTGTTGTCATCAGTTGTATGTTGTGTGCAATATACGATCAGTGTTTCTAGAGCTCTAGTGACATTTAAGATATTTTCTGGAGAAAATTTCTCAGAAAGTTGACTTACAACTAACATTTAACTACTTCCGTCAATTTGGGCTGAAATGCTTTTTGCGATGGAACATCTTTGTGAAAGTAACGGTAAGATTCTTGAGCTTCTTTATGCAAACCCGTTTCTATGCCAGCTTGCAGCATAAATCTGATCTTATCTGTCTGATTGCCTTCCAGATTGTAGTTACATGCCGTGTGAGCATCTCCACGACGGACATACCTTGGCACAATGATCTCAATGTCGCGTAATGCCCCAGTACCTTTAATTTATAAAAGACGGACTTACACTTGAATCTACATTAAGTAAGCACAACTAAACAAACGCTAACCGATTTGATTCGATTATGAACATTAAAGTACATTTTACATTCATTCAGGTTTCACAACGATCCTAGGTAACAAATATTAATTGCATAATTTTCTTATATTATCAATATCAACTTATATAATTCGCTTCATACTCTGCAATGATAACAATTTTGAATCTTTCATTGGGGAGGTTGCTGATATGAACTTAAATACCAATAAACGGCAAACAACTAATTCTGTTTTTTTTATTTACGTTTCGTTGAAAACTTTTACAAAATTTTACGATAATGATAGTATATGTTACGTCGCACCCATTCTTAAAATTAAAATTCTAGATTGTAATGAAATCACCTGTGAAATTGCGTTGGCATATGTAATACATTTTTCCGGTTCTTCTGCTTATTTGATATTATTTGGACGATGCACCTACTATCTACATGTGTTGTTAAAACTAATGACAGAAAGACAATAACGGCGTTTACTTACCTTCAACGAAAAATAGAAATATACTTCGGACAGTAGTAACTAGAAAAATTAGTAGCGAGAACTATCGTGAAGTTTTCATATTACTTGAAGCACTTATAAATAATTCCTTACCAACGTTTGTGGTGAGATACAACTTATTTTAAAACAAGCTCACAGAACACCTACTCTCCAGTTTTTCCACCTGAACTCCATAAAGGACAGTCAAAGAAACCTACATATCAATTTTTAGACGAATTCCTCAAATAGTGCCGGAGTAAAGTGGGTCGGCGTTTTTTTCGCGATTTTGCCCACGGGCGCCCCCTGGTGCATTTTTCGAAAAAGTGACTTTTATAACTTTTTCATCATTTTTGACAAGGAAACCAAATATTATGAAAGAAATTTATTTTGCGAACATCAGGTCTGGCCCTTGCAGGTATCTCATGGAGTTCCTCATGTACATTTTTTATGCTTACTAAAACTTAAAGCTGTATTTTTATATTCTAGAACAAAATTTTATTTGGCTAAATCAAATCCAATATTAATATTTAGCATTTCCATATATTTCCGTTTTTAACTGCATAAAAAGTTTTGTATTTTAGTCGCTATACAGAAATTTATATTTTTTGTATTACATGGTACTCACATTTCGACTATAAGACAGCATAGGTGTTCTTTCTTTTTCAATTCTTCTTCAACATCTGCAGCTATCAGAAGATTAAACTGACACAAAAAATCTTAATTTATACGATATTGATGCCATGATACACGTCGTTTCTTCTCTTTCAGACATGTTGCCTCAAAATGTTTACTTTACATAACTTTCCACTTGAGAATATGCTCACAATATTTTTCTTTTTTCAGTTCAAAAGTCTAGTGTCAAAAATACAACTTGAACTCCCATGTCATTTTGATCGCATTTTATGCTGGTCCAAAAGTTTTCTTGTGAGACCCTCTAGATTGTTCTCATCGTGGAGGGTCGGATCTGTAAAAATATTTTAAAATACTAATTTAACATTTAATTTAACAAATAAAGCGCAACACAAACAGTAGCAGAATCAAAACAATATAAAGGTTTGAGTAATATGCCGTCAATATAATAAATACATGATAATAAAATCAAAAACAAATTAACAAATAAAATTTGTCTAGTTAAATTGACGACTTACAATTAGATTAATTAGTGTAAGTTTATGTTATTACATAATGCTTATTTTTATTATTTTTTAGTATTTTAGCAGAATAAATTACTTAATTGTCTTTTGAAAAATTTCTAGTTCTAACTTCTTTGACACATTTTGATGCCAATTGGTGTAAAATATACTAACAAAAACTAAGTTAGAAATCGCAGGTTCGCTTCATCGCTGTCATGTAAATCATTGAATGTACTGTCAAACCGGAAATAGAAAACAAGTTACAAAGCCAAAAACATTACTATGCAGATCAAAATTTCAAAATCTATAGGCTAAACACTATCTTAACTACAAAAATTATGCAAGTTTTCAACAGTCTACCGGTAACTGCTAATCTACTAAACCCGTGAAGTTTGAAAGGTACTTCAAAGAAATATATATGTTAAGCAAATATTATTTAATCAGCTGAAATTTTTAGCATGAAAGTTAATATGAGTCTCGACTTTTATTTATCATTATAATTTATTGCTTTACTTGTGACAACTGACCACCGTAATATGTGGAAAGTTTGTATTGTCGCAATTCTAACATTTCTATATCGGTTCAAACACTGAAAATAATTCATTTCATACATTGTACTACTTTTACACGCTCACAACAGCTTGTCATTTCATTTTTGTCACATGTGCAAAATTTTTAAATTACCTCTCGAGATGCGCATTCATCTGACTATGCAAAGCAAAACAAATGGATATCAAAATAACGGAAATACACCGTTTTACATACTATGCTTCTATGACTTTTTTACGAATGTTCAACAGTTGTTGTATTTTCCCCTCACTAACCTGATGTTACTTCGTACAACAAATTCAATTGTTACGCGTTTTTTGAGAAAACAGGATCCACAGCGTTGACTTTGGTCAAGTTCATCTGTTTCTACTATTACATTCACGTTTGCAAGAATTTATCTATTTTATGTTGCAAATGAGGATATAGCAAGCTTCAATTAAAGTCACAAAGCGCATTGCTCAGAACAACAATTCAAGGCACTCCATTTTCCATAGTGCGATTTTTACTTAAAAGCTCTCTTTTCTTTCCACGAACAATCTTCACAAAAAATACCGGGAAACCTTTACCTTTAAAGGAATACGACTGCGCAATAAACTGTTATTTAGTCCACTAGTTTTGCTTAGAGTTTACTCAATCTTAATCTACTCCATCGTTATTGAATCAAACCGTTTCACATTTGAGTCTGTACTTTTGTTTTTCCGCACAAACAACCTTGGGGATATATCTGCAGGAATTTATTCTGTAAAAATGTTTCACCTTTTTATTTTTATTATTATAATTTTAGCATTTATTTTATTGCGACGCGGAGAGTCGTTAATAAAGATCAGGTGATGCTTTATGTATTCTTTAACGCAAAAAATTAAGCAAGAGATGTTTTGTCACAAAAATCGTCAACAGTAAACTGAACTTTTACTCTGATTTTATTATTATTTAAAGACAAATTTTCTAATCGTTAATTCAACTTTCGTTTCTTTCAAGATATTTTCGCCTGTTTATTTACTATTCAGCTCACATAATTGTTGCGTTATTATCAAATCTACATTGGTAGTCCTTTGTTATCATAACGATAAGCTATATTATATTTAAGCAGATCAGACACGTTTATCAAAATCTCGTAACTATATTATATATTTTGAACGCCAAAAATTGAATAAAACTTTAAAACTTGATAATTCAAATAGATGGATTGTGAGAAGAGTTTATATCCAGCGTGTGAAGCAGCTGGTCAGTTTTCCGATTTGCTGACAAATTTCTTAGCTGCTCTTGCCAAACCATAATCAGAAAAATAAGAGCTGGAAAAATGCAGTGAAAACGATGGGCCTCTTTGGATTTCGTTTCTCGTTGAATCTCTGTTTCTGCTACTTTCAAACGAAGTAAATATTCGTTTGCAAGTTTAGGAAGGCAGTAAGTTCTTCTTTCAGACCACACAACTAACATTATCAGCTCTTGAGATTCAAAGTGTCCAAAAATCGCTAGAACGTCTTTGGCAAAAAGCCGAAAGCTTTTTCTCTAATCTTTTTCCCGCTTTTTATTTTCCTGGTCGTTGCTACTGTGAGTGTTGTTTATTGTAAGTTGAAACTAAGTAGTAAAAACTGATGACAGTTTCTGTGGGAACGCATGTGTATAAAGCCAATATTATATGTTAAGGAAATATCCTTGGGAAGAAAAATAAATAAGAAAGTCTCCAGACTTTAGATTTATACATATATATATATTTACATATAATAAAGAACATTATATATTTTATCATGTCTACTCCATCATCATCAATTTTCACTTACATTTAGTACAGATGGATACTTAGTTATTTTGTTTTGTTTTTTGAGAGTCAATAAATTTATCATTTACATCAGCACCAACTTGATTACACCGTTGTAGTTGTGACAATGAAGTAATGACAGGGGAGATGGTCATATTAAAAAGGGAAGCTATACTGTACCCTTTAAGATTGAGAACGATTATTATGTCAGTTTTTTCCTTTTGTTTGCTCATATCAGTGTTGAATTTTCTGTTGCCAACAAACCATAAGAGAGAACACCTGCCACAAACACAGCAAATTTTACATTAATAAATATTGTTAACGAGACTGCTATTTGTTTACTTGCTCGGGAATTCCATGTTTATTTTTAATGTGTTTAGAATATAATAATTAGGGCCACTGTTAAAATGACGTCTACTTAATTTACAATTAGCATGTATTTAAATTGTGTCTTATTGTAGCATGCTTATTGTGTCTTAAACCAAACTGTTTATAATTACTGCTGTTGTTATAATTAGTAAGTTTTAAAAGGAGCAGGTCAAAATAATAAAACCGTGTTTTTGTTTTTCAAGCAAACTTCTTTCAACTCTAGGAAAGTAAAAATTTGACTTCACTCATATTAATATAACATAAAAGTAAAACCAACATTTCTCATTTCATTGTATTAGATCTAAATAGTTTAGCTTTCAAATTGGTACATTCAAACTCATTTTTTTAAATATGTAACTATTCTAACACAATTTACTTATTTGACAAAAGTCAATGACAACCCCAATTTGTTGTCTGAACTTTAAACTTCTGAAAGCTAACGTTGATTAAATTTGATTAAATACAATTTAAAAACTTAATCAACTTCACGACTAAAAAATGAAAACCAGTGAATTTTCTCCGTAAAAACAAACTATCATAAACAAAAATAATGTTTACTTTTTTCTGCATCTCATGCACAAAAATGGTTATCTACAGAACAACACATCAATCATGTACTTTTGAATTTTAGATCTGACTTTGGTTGAAACGAAAATGTTTACTTATGTTATTCCATGTATTTCACCAACCACTTGAAGGCTTCTGCTTGAGAATACTGAAAAAAGTTTCTTCTCTGTGAT
>JAQFYG010002479.1:0-14680 GCA_034694325.1 Entomobrya corticalis
AAGCGTAAAGAGTCTTTCGTGAGTGTAGTTTGTGTTTACAATGTGAATCCTAGCTAGATCTCTTGCATTACTATCTCTTTGTTTTAAAAACGCATCCCTACCTTTTAACAAGGTATACAGTTTCATGTATTATCGAAAGTTGATTCCCATTCCCAGAATAGCAACTTCCATAAATCAATACCTAAGTATTTTTCTTAAAAACCAACATGACTTTTCTTGTAACCGACAACTGTTTGAAACGTGCACAAAGTCATAAGTGTAAAATTCAAGAATTCACCGTAAAACAGCATAAACTTGCTTTGAGGCAATTTCCCTGCTATAAATGCACATAAATAATCATATAAAAACGTTTATATATAAACCTGCTCATCGCTAATAAACCTGTCTGATAGTCAGCTAAATTAGGTGGGTATATAGGTAGGTACTTTCGTTTGTATGTATTTTTAATCATTTTCAAAAACTAATTACTATTAAAATTACAAAAAAGCGGCAACTTTTCAAGTTTTATTTAAAATAGGAAGCTAAGAGGTTGAACACCTCTGCAAAGA
Source organism: Entomobrya corticalis (assembly GCA_034694325.1). Lineage (NCBI taxonomy): Eukaryota > Metazoa > Arthropoda > Collembola > Entomobryomorpha > Entomobryidae > Entomobrya > Entomobrya corticalis. Next base: position 549 of record JAQFYG010002479.1, read on the forward strand.
GATAGGGTATTGACACAAAGAAGAACCAGTAGTCCATAAACTTCGTAACACGTGAAGATTTCTCATAATAACAATCGCAAAGAAAAGACTCCACGAGCGGTCACTTAGTTTAGTTTATTGCTGTTTTGGTAATAATAGTGAAACGACAGCCGATATCCATAACTTCTCTTGCAATATTGAGTATATGTTAGAAAAACATTTAGGATGAAGGAGTACATGGTATGCGCGTAAAAATAATGTGAAGTGAATGTCCTTCAAAATCTGTTGTTAGTTTTGTAGGTTTTAGAATTGCGCCGATGAATGTTTGCATATAGATATATGGCTTACAACTACATAAGTGTCTACCCACTCATTGACTGAGTCAATAAGTTTCAGCAGTATGCCATCTTTTAATATTTTATATCGTTTTTACTATTCATCGTGAATAGCGCATCTGTAAATTTTCCATACGATATAAACTAGTATAAAATCATTTTTATTGTTTTGATTAGAATTGATTACTCACAAATTAAAAGTATTTAGTAATGTCACGAGAACATCAAGACAAAATTGTCAAAAATGTCGTCGTATTCCTAAGAGTAGGTAATTTTATTGAGAAAACCTTCAAAAATCGACTTAATTGAATGAGGAAGCGATCAAGAAGCACGTTGGCATAAAATGTGTACCCTTTTGCCTTCTGAAGGTCTGGATATTTTCAGCATTAACCGGATAAATTCGCAAACTTGTGCTAAAATAATGTAACGTTACAGAGTTTTGTTGTTAGTTTTTTATTCAAATAGGCTGAGATGATATAATCGGTTAACCAGAGAAACCTTGCCCTATCATAGTTTAGAAATATGCAGTTTTACTTGTTGTTTACTTGAGAAACTGGTTAAACGGAAAGGAAAACGATGATATATGATCAGGATGACGTCAAATAGTGATTGAAGTTTTGGGGAATATAATTGAACAGGTATCTTACGAATCTTAAGAATATAATGTGACATCAATAAATAAATATGCTGTCTGCACCTGACCGAGTCACCCTTACACTTCGTGACCGAACAACAGACTTTGCATATTATTATAAAATATTATTAAAAAGAAAATTTATACGACAAAAGTTGAAGAGGTGTGAGTACAAGTAGTAAAAAAGTGCAGGGCAGAGACAAGTTGCCAAACGTACCTCAGATTCTGTACATTCTTTGCAAATCACGTCCTTCGAAAAATCATTGCCAGCTTCCCGTATATAAAAGTACATGATACATACAAGTTCATACGGATTTCAATTTTGTCAATTTTAATCGTAAAATTAATTAGATTTACAGACAGATAGTAATCATTGCCAAAAAAGGCTGTTTCTAGATCCACCTGTGAAGAAAAGGATGACTTGTTAAGTTTCATTCACGCCAGACTTTCTGCCGCCTTCACTTTCATAATTGTACACGAGAGAAACATTGTGCTTGTTTTGCTAGTGTACCTACATTGCATATTCATGATAAATAAAAATGTAATAGTGCGCGTCTCTATTATGGCATAAATTATGCTGACAGTTTAAAAATGGGGTCATCTAAACACAAGTGTTCAATCAAAAATATGCAGACTTCTCATCCTCGTTTGATTATCTGCATCAATTGTAAAATTCCATTCTACTACAAACCGACCGATTGAAGTGAAATCATTTATTATCATTACTTTTAGTAATAATTTTATGAATTATTTTGCCAATCTCTCATATCATACATCTCACCTCTTGTCTCATCATTTCTATTGCCTTGCTTTCATCCTACATACCTGCCTTTTGACATTTTTATTGCTACTACTACTGTCTGAATTTCAATAGTTAAATTGAATAGAATGACTATAATTCATTTTCCTCAAATTAAGTTTTTACTTTCAAATTTTTGCACGTGCGAAAAGTTTTGCATACCAGTCATTACAAATATTATGCGTAGATAATATGAATGAATAACGAAAGAAGTGAATGACAATATATTTTTTAACTGGCAGCTCCAGCAGAAGGAAGCACGATGATCAATTTTCCTTTTTAAAATTAAATTTGCCCGGATAATGTCTTGTCATTTATAACTGATAGGAGAATAGTTGCGATCATCAATAGTGTCTTGCAAAATGATATTGCAAAAATAATGAATAGAAAAGGGTAGATGGAACAATCTAGTAACGTTTTAAAAAGTGAAATGTGAATATTTTCTCTACGTTTTATTTATATGGAGGTTCTAGATGATAAAAAATCATCTTTATGGAAGGCAGATTTATTAGACGTACCAGGAAAGAAGAGATAAAAGTTGCAAACATGTCGGTATCACACAATCAGATATCAAAGAAAATTATAAAAGTCCTTTTTTATCACCAACATTTCCTAATCCATAAATTTTCTTTTCCGCTTTCCCATTGTCCCTATAGTCTGACGTAGTTTTTTTTTTGTTTTTGTGGAAAACGTGACACGAATTACTTTAATAGCTTTAGGGATTCATCCGAATATTACCATGTACGTGCTATCGAGCGGAGCGATATAATATATGTTTCCCAAAGTACCCCACGCATATGCCCTTTTGCACCTTGGAAATTCCCCTGTGTCTAACCTTCTACTATAGACGGTATATCAAAGAATTTTTATAAAAATTCCAAAGCATTCTTTCCAAATATATTGTTGTCTACAGGTTGAAATGGCTAAGCGTTTCTACCCTCTGCTTGAGCATCTTTCCACATACCTAAAGTCAGAGGTTACCGAAAGGCATCGCATGATCTATAAACTGAAAAATGTCTTGTATTACGTTTCGGAGAGGCTGAATGTCCAAGATTCTGGCAGGATGGATCGCACTAGATTTTCTCAGTTGACCTAAGATTTGTCAACACTTCTTTTTTTAGACACGAGAAAAAATCTACTTTAATTTATTTCATGTTGCGTTCAACATTAATAATTGCATTACAGCAGCTATAGTTTCATGATTCAGTTTTTCTACGTAATCTAAACATATATAGCACAGTCAGTACTGTCGAATTTATGTCAAAAAAGCAAAATTACTCTAAATCATTTCTAATAAGCTTTTCAACATCCGTATCTGGTTTCAGCTCCAATATCGTAAACCTTATTTACGCACAAGAAACATGAAAATTGGCAATGATACAAAAAAGGCCTTTATATACCTAAAGTGATGATGGGTTTTTGCATGAGCGAGCAAAGTTTTGGCGAAATCTAGGTGTAAAAGTATACAAACACAAAAAATAACTGTTTACAGTACTTCTTATCTTGGAAAACTGTAATCCACCATCGCACCGGTAAACGTAGCCAAACATGAGTATTTACTATTTACCAGAGAGACTTTTAGTACAACATGATAAATTTTTGTTTGTGGAAAGTGGAAAGACTCTGACTCAAAAAAAGTTACTTTATAAGTTCAAAGAAATCCAGTGAATCAGGGCAATGGCAATATACACACACGAGTAACCTCATCAAATTGGCGCGCTTGTAGAACGGATATAGTGATTTCCTACATACTTATCGATGTAAACGTGCCCTTGTTTGTATTCATTTATTTATTTACTGGTTATGTGCGTAGATAAACTATAAAAACAAATACCTATAACACTTTTAGGTAGGTATATATACTCGCGCGGGTTCTATTATGTCTGGAACCTTAAATTGTCAGATTACATACACACGTCTCATTGAAACTGAACTTAACTTCAATATTGTGATGCATCCACCCACACATACACACGCAATTCTTATATACTAAGTGAGTGCACAAGCACAGCATGATATGTATGTGTAGAAGAGAAAAGTGGTGTAGTAACGGTGTCGGCGAGAGAGCACATTATTTTTATGCGTACAAATCACATATAAGCTTTGGGCCAAATCCGTTCAAGTTGAACTCAGGAAGTTTACACTCCAGAGCTAAAATAAAACGTAAATTTGGCTGGTTGGTCGGATGGCTGACGATGTGATAAATATATTACAACAACGATCAGACACATGACGATGTGTATGTGCTTGCATTTTGCTTGTGTGGTGGTGTATGCAAATTCTGTAAATAAGTAAAATGGCACACGGAATAAAAAGTCGTCTCCAGTTTTACTATAAATGAGTACTTTGCCACTTCAGCCAAATGTGCTCCTATTGCTCCTTGTTGTCCGTGTATTGAACGCGTGGCAGGGAGTTTGGAGCATTACGTACTTTGGAGCCCATTCCATTGTGTTGAGTGAGGGAAACGGGAACAGAGACTATTAAATCGAGATTGGTGATGACGACAAAAATAGAATTTCAACAGAAAATCATTGATGCACATACAATGCATACGCAAATACAACACAACCCTTCAAAAAAACAGGATCGGGTGCTCTTCCTGAAATGCATAATGTTTTCACAATGATTTTTTGTTTGAAGAGTGAGTGGAATGAATCATTAAAAAAATAACTCACATATGCTAAACTTTTAGCGACTTCTTGACGCAATCAGGTTGCATGAAAGGAAAAGCTAATTCAAATAAATAATACACATTATTATAAATAGTCATCTTGTTTTCTTTTTTTGCTGCTACTTTTACCTAAATTAGCTTTTTATGAAGTCATATATATATTGCTTTTCAGAACTGAACTTTTGTTAGTTATAAAGAAACCCGACTCTATTATTGCTGACGTGAAAATAGAAAACGAAGTATTTAACGCTACATAACAAGCTTGTAAGGTAAATAAAGTGGCAGAAGCAAGTGAAATTGCACTATTCCCAAAAGCTTTATATATTTTTACGATAATTTGCAACTATTGCTTACGAAGCTCATAAAAAAGCATAAAAGTTAGTAGAATGATTTTTTATTTGTCTTGCCATAAGCAAAGATTTGTTCCAGGAGAATTGAGGCGACAAGGAGTATAACATGGCAAAAGTAAAAGTACAACAGGAGAACTCTTAATATTTATTGAATATTTCCTGTTGAAAACGTTTACTTGACACGAAGGAGCGGTACGAAGTTGACTTACAGCTTATATGAATGCCTATATATTATAACTGTTGGAATGTACAATATCTGTGCAATCTTCGTGAATAATATCTTTTACAACGGAAACGGCCGGAAATGAAGAGCCTATTACAAACTTCTTCCATTTGTCACGTAAACTTACCACGTCATCCTCCCACACTTTCTTAAACATTATGTTATATGTATTCTCATTTCAAGACAAAATCTCAGCGGATACTTTTTGCTTATATGGTTATTTATCAAGAAAAAAGTAAATTCTGATCTTTTAGAATATGAGTTGCATCTAACGATATGTAATGTAATGTACACAGTGCAAATTTTTCGCAGAGTTTTGAATACGTCAACTGTTCTGTTTATGGGGAAAAATTACAATGAAAACTTTTGTATTTACCTTTTCGATGTACGTTGCATTATGGAGCTCATCAAGTGTGGGCCTAAGAAAACCTTGTTGGATAGACATAGGATCTCTGTAGTTGTCCAGTTTGGGCAAAGCTTCTCTCGTAAGTTGCCCAAGACTTTTTTGGTACCTGGTATCATATACGTATGTCATTTGGTTTGGAGACAAGCCATCGTGGTCTTCGCCCCTGTCGTCTGGATCCAAAGCTCCGACTTTGTTCACTTGAAAGCGACTATTTTCACTCATTTCATGGCTGGCTGGGCCGCCGCCCTTGCTGATACTCAGCTTCCCTGAATGTGGCATCTTTCACCGTGTTCCTTCCGGGACAACGACAATAGGATGAGATGAAAAGGAGAACAACTGTCGGAAAACGACAAGATGGACTGTGTCTTGCTACAATTGACCAGCCTCTTCTTGGTTACCGCGATCTATGCTTATGATAAGTATGTGGTACACATACACACACAATATAGGAAAGGTAAAGATCCTTTCTTTGACTTTCAACAAGGGGAATGCCAAAAGTCTTGTTTGCTCCGTTTAAAACTTTATTTCAGGAGGACATCAGATCAACTTGAAAATGATCATAAGCAGAGATGTTACGTTAGGTTAGTTGAAGCTGAATGCATGTGCCAAGGGCTGCTACTTTTTCCTGTTTCTTTCAACTTGATATTCTGTTGTGACTCGTCCTGTGTAAATAGTACAAAAAAGTTTATGATATATAGATATACGTATACATGCCTAATGCTTACTTACAAATTCCCTATGAATAGTGCTTTTGATCTCGGGGAAATGAACGTGAGAGATCTTATCTAGCAAATTTGTCCATTCTACGATCACCTAAATGCATGCGCCTCATATCAGCTAGATTACAGACTATATATGAACATCCTTGGCTTGGTAGCTTCAAAACTTCACTTTTTTGTTTGTTTTTTTTTTTTTTTCTAAACCTGGCTTTTGTCCTCTTTGTTGTAAAATCTTTAAGATAATTGTACCAGTAGGCAAGAAGAAGGACTGCATTTGATTCTAAAAGAAAGGAGAGAGGCAAGGTTTTCAGGCTGTTTACGGATAAATCTTTCGCTAGACTATTGCAACAACGGGGAAATATGCTTAATCTGGAAAATCAAGTTTGAAAATGGAACGAGTATGAAAAGGTTATACAGATTATCTTCTTTTCCAATGCCTATTAATACTATTTTCATTGGCTCAAGCATGAAGTCGATCTTTTACATACAGAACCTCCTACGCAAATGCAAAAAATTGCTTGATTGGAAGTTTTAAAACAAACTATAAGAACATTATCCGTCCATGTATCGTGAGTAGATGTAGTATGCATCTATAAAATATAAAGTGTAGGGATTGTTATGAGAAGATTTGTTAGTTTGAAGTTAGCTTTTCACTTCTGTCGAGTAAACAGTTTGCACACTGAGTAAGCACCTACAGCATCTGTCGATCTATTTTTGGTTTTGTTGCTGAAAGGAAAATTATGTGATGGTATTACCATCATTTCTCCAGGACGAAATAGTTGTATCATGGATGAGTACTTCATCAGCTTAAAACTAAAGCTTCTTCCCTTCTTTTTGCTTTTCCCTAAACTTTTCATCCACATGATCGCATTTAATAACAAAACGTAATTTAGATGTATATTACGGGAATCTATCTCTTTATCTAATACAAATTGCCAAGTTTTTTGAGTATTAGATAAAAACTATATAGTTTATGTGAACAAGCTATTTAAAAGTTTATTCGCTTTAAAGAAAACAAACTGCTAAAAACATTTGAGTTTCATATAAAAACAAGGAGCTTTCTATAAATGTTAAATTATAAAATTTCTTTCTTTTGTGTAAATCAAAACTGATACAATCACAATCACTTCAAGTTTTATTTATGTGAATTCTAATAATTTGGGTAAAGATCATGAAAAGAATTAAACATAATGTAATAATGTCTGATTTTTCGTTCAATCTCATTCTAAACGTATAGCCTCTAAATAATTATTCATACATACGCCACTCACAACCAAAAGAATATCTTCAGGTAGAATAGCAGCAAACTGCAGATGTTGCGATATTCTTGTGTGAAGAATTCTGTCCGCACGATTGAGTTTTCTTTCTCCTGCTTAAATAGTTTATTTCTTACCTTGTTTTTATCCAAGCGGAGAAGAGAGATGGAAGAACTATATTGCACGATACAGTGATGCTGACTCGATCCGAGAAAGCTGTTTTGGTACAAACAAAGTACCACAATGCGATGATATGTTATGTGATGGCAGTATTCTTGGTTTGTTCTCTCTCAGAGAGTTTGTTCTCCTGCTCTCACCTTGCGCCTTTCTTGAAGTATTATATCACTCATTCATATGAGACGTTATGTTTTTCCACATGTCTGATCTCTCCAAGATGAAAAAGGATAAGCGATGGGTAAAGAGTAAAGATGAACTCTTGATATGATGTGTGTTGATAAGTAAAAGAAAGCGCTCTTTTATATGTACTCTACGTACTTTTGAATAAAATTGCTCAGGGGCAAAGAAAAAGAAAATGATGATCAGCAGTTGAATGGGAGCATGCTGCTTTTCTCTATTTAAAAATTTCTTTCTGATGAAGTTACAAGTAAACTGGTATAATATAGTCTCCTAAATGTTATTAGGCATCTTTTCACTTCTTAATTCAATATGATGGAAACTTGAGCTTTTTCTTTCACCAGCTTAAGGAAATAAAGTTTGTTATAAAAAGTTGGATGGACGAGTGTGGATGGAATGAAATTAGTTTTTGTTTGTGTTTAGGAACACAGGTTCCAAAAACGCTAAGATGGCTACTTATATTCTTATGAAACTTTCAATCAAAAACAGTCACGTGTCTTCACAATAAAAAAAGTTTTGTTTACACTACACCAAGTAGTTTGGCAGTATTACTGGAAAATACACTTACAAGTTTTTTGTCATGTCAGGTAAAAAATAGGCAATAGGATGTGAAAATGAACACTGGAGAAAAAAGTACAAATTTTTTTATAAACTGGACAAAATTTTAAAAAATAAAATAAAAATAGAAAAGATTCAAAAGAAAAAGTAGGATGGAATGACAAATATAGAAGATATTTTTAGGGGAAAAGGAAATAAAAGTGTTTTATTAGGCGAATATGATTTTCGCAAAACGAGGGGAAATGTGACATATGAACTGGCTGCTTGACTGAGCCGAACTTGCCAGCTCTCAGCGTGGTCTGCGAGTGTAAATACTCTCTTGTTATCGCTTCATACTTGACTTTTTTACTTTGTGTTGTACTTGTAGTCACTAGTCACTCAGTACTCACACTAGTTACTCACCATCATGAAATAGAAAGAGAGAACACTCACACATCACCGCAACTTTTATAACAAACGCTCTTTTCTGTGTATATTAGCAGTAGTGGCAATAAAATGTATGAAAAGTAAACGCTTTAATATGTCGTATTATATGTTGTACAGGTTCCGTGTGAGCCGCAGAGAGGAGGAATGAATCAACAAAAAAGTGAAGTTGAATGAATGTGCTGATAAAGGAGTTTTGAAGGGAGTCGTACCGTATAAGTGCAAGAAGTTTTATAGTAGTTTATAGAAACACAAGACGAGGTAGAAAAAGCTGTATCAAAGCTGATCATAATGGTGGTGTTGGTAGTTTGGTAGCCGTCGTCGTCGTCGCGGTAGTAAAAAGTGGTTGTAGTACTGCTTAGTTTAATAGTAGTCGGAGTCGTCCAAAGAAATAAAATGGAAAGAGTTGACTTTATATGTCCATGCAAACATTAAATATAAAAGTATGCAGATTTGTAGAACCTTTTTATCCGCGGATAGAAGTGTGAATATTTTTGCTATATACGCTGCCGCCGACAGCCGACGCTGCTGCAGAGCAGATGTATGATCATGCAAAGTCTGCTGACTTTATATTAAGTATTATGTACTTTGATATTATGGAATGGTCAGACACTTTTCAAATCTCATATATTTTGAATGAGGGAACAGATATTTCGAAGGTTTTATACATAAATAGCAATAATAATATTTACTATTATTGTTACTTGATGGAACGTACATGTTTGCTTGCGGCTTGTAACGCAATTTCAGACAGCTTGTGAGGCATCTAGATGTATAATGTCAATTGATCTCGTTGAGGGAAGGGAACCTGTAGTGTCCAAATAAAGCTCCTGTAATAATATCGAATGTGTAATTAAGTCGCTGTTTATGAGGAACGTAGTGATAATCATTGGTTGTCTCTTTACAAATTAAGTACTACTGCAGTCGATAAAAGTTGCTGAAATAATTGCATAATGAAATACTACTTTAGCAAGTTAATTTGTTGAAAGAGGAAGAGGAGGGGCATTATACTATGTAATGTGGTGTTGCATGCAAAATATTTGCTACCTGTACAGCACAAGGTGCTGATGGCATTGTTAAATTTGAGCTATAATATGAATTTTGCAAAGTTCAACATTCAAGAGTGAATGTGGAATAAACTTTGAGCAACTATGTGCATGCATATTATGTATTTATACTCTTTGATGTTATAGTACAAGAGTTCTTTTCTTGACCCTAGAGTTTTGACCGATTGGGTTAATTTATGTCGTACAACTACTCTTGCTAAAATCGGGTCAAACTGAATAATTTTCTACCAGAATATGTTTATTGATGGGCGTACAGACAAACACGCCAAATTCAGTGGCTGCAACAAACAATTATTGAGACAATGATGTATTATGTTTCATAATATGTTATATAAAACAGTTTTTTGATAGAGAAGGCTGCATGTATGAAGTACGTCTCATAAGATTATGATCAAATCACCATTATTTCACTATGACTCTTCTGCCTCACTTAACAACTTTCGCAGAAATAATTCACAAATGTTATAATGCATGACTAAATCAGACTTCCCAATTCCCAATGATGATGGATGAAGACTTGAAGTAAATGTAATAAGGGATGAAGGATGCGAAACTTCAGATCATTCTAGAAATAACATTTACACCTACTTACACTACAAAAACATCATTATTTATTAGAATTTTCTAATAAAATATTCCAAAATAAATAAAGTACATAATGTGGATGCATAAACGTGTCGTGATCTCTTCTTTGTATACATAGTTTCGGGCATGTTCAGATTTAGATGCTCCACATATAATCAAAATATACAAGCAGCAATCCAAGTCTCTCTATGTAAATATATACGAGTTTATTTGGTTGCAAACGAATGCACGAACGTGTCCCTTTACTAGAACGCTTCAATGCAAAATGATAAGGATAAGATTCTTAAGGGAAAGTTACCGACACATATACAGCAAAATCCTCGATAATCCATCCATCCAGTCAAATCCTTCTCAAGTAGCAAGAGAGCCAAAGCTAGAAACATGTTTTAGAGAAGCGGTATATCTACAAGTTCAAAAGAGACGAGAAAATACTAAGAAAAACAGACATTTAGTAAAAATACCTAGTTGAATAGCGAATCTTTGGTTACAGTACCAGTTGAATACACACTCCGATTCTAGCATTCGTATGCATGAATACGTCGTGCCTCTTCTCAAATAACTATATACATATTTACACATCCTTACACACTACAACTTGCCTTTGTACAACATTATCTTATGAAGATATACACTTCCATTTATTCCTGTCTTGGGTATTTGAATCAAATTTTCTCTGCAAAATATGAAATGTATAGATAGATGTTAAAATCCTCTTGTTGATCTTTCTTTAGGAAAAGATGTATGTTTTGTGAGCTCCATCATTTTTTTTGATATTACGTCTTGTAAGTAAAGGAGAAATGTAATGCTAAACGAAGAAGGGAGTTTTTTGTGTTCGTTGTAGGACCAAATTCTAGCTACTCCTTCATCCTTTGGCAAATTTGCTTTCCTGCCTGCTCACTCTGATGTTTATGCCACATGGGACTTCTTTTAAAGTTGCCATTTGACCTATGTGATGCAACAATGCCCTAGTAAAATGTTTCTTGTTCCTGTTGAAGGGTCTTACATAATATCATTTTATTTAGGTTTAGTGATACAGAAGCATAAGTAAAGAAGATACAAATTTACAATTAATAGCATCTTGTTTCTTTTTTATGCTCCACCTACACCTCTCCGTTGTAAAATGAGCATATGTGGGCCCGTGAAATTGTTAATGGTTTAGTAGACTTGTATATGACATTATTAACAATAAGTATGTAGCAGACATATCAAATTTAGCTTTCTAAAACTAAAGTTAATGTAAAATTTATAACTCTTTTTTAATGAAAATACGTCCTGCACTGTAATATTGAGCCCATAAAAAATGTTGTTCCTTGGCATAAATGTTAATAAGTAACACCGCCAAAAAGTAGAACTATTTTTGCAAAAATTTGCAAAAAAACTCGTGTCAGATCATAATAAAAAGAAAATTGCAGTACATTTTAAAGAAATAAGATATAATATTCAACCTACTTATGATATGATGATCAAAATTGAATGCTTATCTAATATAAAAATTCATGTGCACATTTACTTATTAAGTTGATGTTTTTAATACACCGTTTTTATAGTGAAGTGGATAAATTGATGTGATTATTTAGTAGCGTTTACGGTATTTTACAAGGCACGTTGCTGCTGCTATATAGAATGAAATATTGCTCACTCTTTAACCGAGTAACCAATCAATCCAACCAAACCAAACCCGCAGCATTTATATTTATACAGTTGGTCGCCAGAAAGCCGTCAGATGAGGTTAAAATTCTTAATTTACAACAAACTAACATCAAATTTATGAGCATATAAAGAGCCTGCAATTTTTTGGTTTCTAATCTATTGAGAGATGCTCATGAAACAAATTTGCGTAAAAATGTCTTTTTGCATGAAAATTCCTGAGCGCTTATGCATATGCATAAGATTCGTAGTCAATATTTCCACTAAAAGTAAGTTTCACATTCGTGTCAAGATAAAAAATACCCTGATTGAATATATTACGCATTCCACATCAAATACTACGTAAGTGCTTCATACTTACTTGTCGACGGAATTTTTCCCCAAGAGCACGTGCAGTAGACACAATGTTGCTACTACGGGACACTGCTTAAATTACTGACAACAGCTAATACGTGAGATAATTTGTAGCCGGTAGAGTAGTAACATTCCATCAAAACCTTTGATTTTTGTATTATACCAAAAATTTAAAACACATAAAATTGGCAGATATCTCTATGTCATGTAATAGTTTTCAACTAAACAGTTTTCACTTTTTCATACAAATATAATATGGTAATATGCTAAGCATACTGTCACACTAAACAATTCCAGTGGAGGCAAACTGTTGGATAAACTAAATTTTTAAGCTTGCTTTAAAATATTATACTTATATAATATAATAGTATAATATAGGACAAACGCCAACGAATCTATAATTATCATGAACTGACCGTGGCCTCATGACTTTGAAATATGTATGTAGTTATTGTTAGGAAGGAGATCATTTTGAAGATGCAACTGCAAGATAGTTATTGCACATTGTGCATTCTGTTGCGTAAAAAGCCTGAGCATATATTTGCCTTGTTTGATTAGATTTCAAAATTATTTTAAGCGGACTAGCGATATCATATAGTTTATAAAGAGTTAATAGTAAATATGTACAGACATTCGTAAATTTTTTATTTGATGTTGTATTTTGTAAGGTATAAAAACGACATCACATTTATCTATGTGGATATTATATAAACTTTACAATCTCAAAATTATAAAGCACACATGTTAATATCGGACACGAGGAAGCTTGGAAAAGGCCGTCATATATAATGACTTGAAGCTATGTCAATATACGAATACAGTAGTACTGAGGTACGAATTTAAAAAAGTATAATTGTAAATTGCGTTGATTAGAAAAAGGTACAAGTTATTCAAACATTTTTAATTTCACATGCCGAAACTACAAATAAATTACGTTTTTCTGAATACGCAGTAGCCAGAAACGCACATGCGTTAATTCACTTCAACAACAATTGAACGATGTCATTCAATAACGTAATGTCCTACGTGCCACATACTATGTATAAAAATATGTTGAACTCTTTAACGATAAAATTTAAACACTGGTAACTAGAATTAGCAGAGTTACCTTGATAAAAACTACAGAATTTGAATGAAGCATCGAGCATCCTGTTTGCTGATTCATATCATTCGGACGTATTGCCGACTCCGTAATGTACTACTATAGTAAGTAGTGTAAACCTGTTATAATTGTTAGCACTTTTATAGGAAGATTGATAAATGATTTGCAATATTACAACTACTCATATTATTCCATTTTTATGGAATTCTGAAGAATCAAATGCTAGAGATAGTAAGCTGGAGGGATAAATATTGGCTCATTGTAATTCATCATCTGATATAATGATTGCCAACTTTTATAAACATCATCTGTATACCACTAGAATCATTAAATTTGCATACTCTTGTCGTTGTGGCTCTATCATGGTAGGATGAATTCCAATTATCCACAAAAATGATATTGCTGATTGGCATTATATATTGAAAATTCCCCTTAGTGCACGCATTCCATCGATTCTTGTCAGGAGTCAGGATGATTGGTATATGCTTTAAATACCTTTCGTACTGAGAAATCCCATTTTATCAATAAGGAAATTTGCAGTGTGCTAGTCTTAATGTAATGCATTGTTGTATACTCAAAACCCTAATAACTTATCATTTATCAATCCCAATAAGCACTTATTTAACGTTAAGGTTATCCTATATGATTGTCATTTAAAAAATGCTTATCA
>JAQFYG010002480.1:0-14677 GCA_034694325.1 Entomobrya corticalis
TTCTTCTTCAATAGCAAGAAGGAGGAGAGGAGGATGATGAGGTTTTATTGGCAAGCAAAGTGAACATGATGGGGAAACAAGAAAAAAAAATACTTTGGGGAACATTTTTCCTTATAAAACTTTATACTTTGTGCATAATAATAGCATATATCCAAATTCAATATAATAAAAAGCTATCTTAGAAAATATCCGAAATATTCGGTGCATTGCATCGGAGGAATATTATAGTCATTGGTTGAATTTCGTTCAGAGAACCAAAAAATATAACGACATTGGCATTGCCGTTTGGATTTTCCCCCTATTCTTATGTATTGCCACTTGTTATTTCTTCTTGCATTTTCTTCTGTCTTCTTTTCTTACTTCCTTCTTGTCTTGTTCTGATTTTGAAAAAGAATCAAAGTTTCTTTATTTTCACCCTTCCCATTTTTTTGGTTTGTAGCATTGATTTTGATTATCATCTTTAACGGTATATAACGACTCTGCTTTTTTTATACTTTTTACTATTCCCATTTAGCAATTTTTTTATATTTTGCATGTGTGTATGTAGTTTTGAGAGATTATTATGAGATCTAAGAAGGGGAAATACATGTTTGCGCCCTTTTAGACCTATTTTATTGGCCAAAAATATACACAATAATTTTAATGCATTTCTATCATCCTGTTTGATAGATATAAAACCATCAGAGAACATGTTTCCCTTTTTAATTTTATTGTGATTTTCCCCATCTGAAAATGAAATATGGTTTGATTAATGCACTCTTCTCCTTTTATATTTTTGGCTCAATGTCCTTTTAAATGTATTCATCCCATCATATCATAAAATATAATGTATTCACAAAAAATATATCAAGTCAATAGGGAAAATTTCTACCAACTACTAAAGCTGCACTTCTCTCTGGAAAAGGGCAATTCTCCAAAAGAAAAAAATAAACCATATTGCAAAATTGAATTAAGTCCGTGTGTATCCTCCTGTATAACTTGACTGACTGACTGACTACTAGTCAGACTGACTGAATGACTGAAGGGAATGACATTTTTTGCCCGTTCCTTTTTTCCGTGACTCTATTGAATAGAAAATGTACAGCGGATAGCATTGAAAGCGGATATTCTCTGGGGATGTCTTGACATCATCGCACGTACTACGTATTACACATACGACAATCCATTTCTGTTATAATCATGATATCAACTTCATCATTCCCATCATAACATGATCATTGTATAATGAATCGTTTGTGTATAAAGTTCTTTACTTCATTACTTGTACAGAAAAAATAATATTTTCATTGTTGAAATCTATATAGCTTGCATTTTAACAAACTCTGTAAAATCCGTCATCAAATAAATTCTCCCTTCTAAATACTTTGTAGTTTGTAAGTACTTTTAGCTATCATAATGCTTGCGTCGTCCGCTTTTTGGTTTTTGTGAATAAATTTTTATGTGTGTGTGCTTGTTGTTGTGTTTGTGTAGAGATGTAATCTGCAGCTTATCTCTTGTCAACAGCTTTGTATTACAAACAGTTGTTGAGTGTATTTTGGAGTGGCAGCAGGGCCCTTTCTTTTTAAAATACCGCATCTTTCGAAATAATTCTGAAACGATGGAGTATATATAAATGGAAACGAGTATATACTATCATGGACTACTTGACATCTTGAATAAAAAGTTGAAATTTCGATCGACCACAGAGATTACACTTCTAAATATTATTATTGACGCATATAAATTTCGTACACATTTTCATAAAAAAGAAAGCACTGATTCAATATTTCAATATGTATATTTTTGTAAAATTTTTTAATTTTAGTAGATTTAGATTTGTAACAAAGATTATTATTTGGCTTATTTCATAAATTTTTAAAATGTTTATTAAACACTTCTTCTTTTCTTCTGTCTGTAGTTTGTGTTTCTTCCAATATTGTATAAATTGTTTTCCTGTCGACACTTTTACTCGTACTAATTCAGTAACTTGCCGAATGTAGATTAAAAAGTTTGATGTAAAAAGAAATGTAAAGCTTGTAATTTGTAAATGTACAAAAAATGTGTCGTGTATGTAGCTTCAAATAGAAGCCTTTTTTCAATATGAATTATTAAGAAAAAATGAATCAAACTACATTAGATTCACCGTATCATCATATGCGTCTTTTTACTAAAAGTTTGTTTTTTGTTTTGTTTTGTTTCTCATTTTTACAGTTTCAGTTGATTATGCCGAATTTTGGGATGAGATCAGTAACAATAAGGACGAGAAAGGTTATACTCCACACAATAATATACTATAAAATATTACTCATGATCAATCAAACATTTTAAAATTGCAAAAATATACAACCTATTTCGTGACATATTATTATGCAATTTTGGACGGTATAAAATACTCCACAAAAATGAAAAATAATCTCGGTATAATGCACCACCTTAAAAATTAATAACGAAAAAAATATATTTGTGACTTATTTTGCATGAAACAAAAGGGAAGCACAAATGAAATTACCAAGAAAAAAGCTTCATTTGCTGCACTCATTAAAGTGTTTATTTATAGTTTTTCACGAGATTTTAAGCATAATTTTATTTATTTATCTTTTTGAAAAGTTTATTTATTTGCACGCAGCAGCACAAATTTTAGTTAAAAACACTTTGGCACAAAAATGTTTATTTAATTATAATTTTTTATCCACTTTTTTGCACAAGATTTTATTTAAAAAATATGTTTTGTTCTCTCCTAATAATCACACCTCACCTCTCAAACTAAATAATATTTTTACCTATAAAATAATACACACTACAAAAAGCGTAGATATATAACAAAACACACAAAACCAAATAACATAATATATGAAATGTATAAAATGATAGCAAAAATATGTTGATGATATCATAAAAGTAATGTATATAATACTCTATTTTGAATGGGCTAATGTTCACGGTGATGTGATTTTGGTGGTGCAGGTCATGGCGGTGTGAATCAGTTGGGTGGTGTGTTCGTCAACGGAAGACCGCTCCCAGATGTGGTCCGTCAACGGATCGTCGAGCTGGCTCATAATGGTAAGGCTGTTATCTGTATTCACAAATTTAAACATTGACAACGTACAACTTTACTTAGATCCAACATGCTTCTCTATTTTCCAGGAGTTCGCCCGTGTGACATCTCCAGACAACTCCGCGTTTCTCATGGATGCGTCTCAAAAATACTTTCCAGGTATGCAACACTTTTATATATTCTCTTTATTGCCATAATGCTCTTTACAACAATACAAGCCATTGTTTTAAAAAACATAATCCTCTGTCTTCAACCTCGAGTCACATTTTACCATTTTGCACCCCTTCCTCTCTTCATTTTCCCCACATATTATCCTTTCCTTTTTCGTAACATGTCAACTTGTCCTTTATATATTTTACTGTTAATAAGGAAGAAGGAGCTCATTCATTCAGAAAAAGTGTGAACAAGTTCAGCTCAGTTCTTGTTGAACAGGAAGAAAAAATACCTCAAGAGCTCAAGTGATTAATGATTCCAAATGCCATTCCAAATCAACATGATTTGATGTCCAAAAGTCCGCCGCTGGCTGCTGGGCTTGCATGTAAAGCCTGCGCCGCGGCTTTTTCTTGTGCCACTCACTCCATAAAAATCGAAAACAAAGAGTTCCTTTTTTATATATATATTTTTTGCATTTCTTCTTGTGTCTTATCGTCGCTGTGATGTAATGGTCGTAAATATGTCACCACATATGTGTATGCAGTTTGTCAAAATAGAAAAAAATCTTGTCAAGAATGAAGACTTTCTCAATGAATGAATGAGCATCGTTATCGTAAAGTCATCCTCGCTCACTTGCCTTCTTTCTTGGCATTGGCACCCCCGCCCAATTGCCCATCTGCACCCATGAAAACATGTGATGATTATTGTCCTACAAAAACAAAAACTGGCTTTGTTCCATTCATTTAGAGATGTCATGTTGTTTTGTAATGATCGTGTTGATTATACTGTAAATGCCGACACGGAAGTATTTATTTTCATTGCGGTTTAATTAGAAGAACACATGTCCAGCTTTTTCACATGAGCAAAAAAGTGCTCCTATTTTATGTTCGTTATCATTAGTTTTAATTACAATTATTACAGTTTCATTTATTCTAACCAAAAATTTTCATTTCATTATTTTTTTATCAGGTATTATGAAACAGGTAGCTTCAAGGCTGGTGTGATTGGTGGCTCGAAACCCAAGGTGGCCACGCCAATTGTTGTAGATGCGATTGCCAACTACAAACGAGAAAATCCGACAATGTTCGCCTGGGAAATCAGGGATAGACTGTTGGCTGAAGGGATCTGCTCGCAGGATAATGTCCCCTCTGTTTCCAGTATTAACAGGTAACGTAAATCTTTAAAAATCACAATGAAAATTCTCACAAGAGCAACTCTTTCCATGTCTCCTCCTTCTTCTTTCCTTATTTATCCGATCCAACTTATAAAATAAATTTCAAATTTAAATTCAATTCAATATAGTAATATCCCCAAAAAATAAATCAACCATTGTCACGCCATAAATCTTGCATTGTGACTTATTCCTATTCAGAAAAAAATAAATCCAAGGAATAAAAAAAGTATAGAAAAATAAAACTTAGATTTTTTAAATGTAAAAAAGGGTACACATGAATTCTTAAGAGAGCTCTCAAATACAGATAGTTTCTCTAGGTAGAATTTATACATTTTCCCCGTTTTTACCGCTAGAAATGGATGGAATAATGATGCTGCCATCATAAATCACCAATTCACAGTATTTTTCTGGAAAAAAGTGTCTAAGACAGAGATACATGCTTCTTGATTCTTACTCCTCGTCTTTTTTAAACAGTTGTAACGGCACCACCACCAACTACTTACTTTTTACGTGCATTTCAATTCAACTGACTTTACACGTTAATATATTTCTCCGGCAGTTTTTTTTTCTTCAGTTTGCAAGAAGTTCCGCTCAAACGAAGAGAAAAAAGGACAAAAATATTCTCTGCGGAGGAATCTATTCGTTTTCATCCACGTTCCAAAAACTAGTTTCAAACAAACCAGGAAAAAAGCATATAGAACTCACTATCCCGCCTTCACATTTTTCTTCCAAATAGATACCGAATAAAACATATAGATAAAGATATTATTATAACAGTTAGCATACAAATTTTTATACTTCTTAGAAAAATAAATATAAAACTTTTTTTCTTTAAAAAAGCAGCTCACGCGATCCAACAGATCGGAAAAAAGTTGAGAGGCAAGAAGAAGGAATAAAAAAACTAGAAAGAAATACTTTCTTCTTCTTTTCTTTCCCGATTGACTTATGTATTTCAATTCAAAAGGAAAAAAGGTGTGCAATGCAAGTTTAACTACTATAATGCTGCGTTGTTGGCAATAAAAAATAGAATGGATCTTGAAAAAAGAAGCAAACATGTTCTCTCATTCACACACTTACACACACTCTAAAGCAAGCTAAAAAGCAAAAAGCTTCCTTTTTTATTTAAGCCTTTTCTTGGTACATAAGTACACTTTGAGGATACACACTTACAAATATGTATATACACAACTGGAAATGGAATTGGATGCCTTTTCTCTCTCTCTCTTTCTCTCTGTAAATTCCCAAGGGTGGACTTTTCCTTTCTCGGACCAATGGGTCCACTACTACCCAATCCACTACTTTTCCAAAAAAGAAAGAAAATCTCTGAAAAAAAGAAGATTCTATTCCATTTTCGATAAAATACCGTTGCCAATAATGATACTCTAATAAATCTCTTCAGAGAAAAGAGGAAGAAATCTTCTGTGTGTGTGCTAGCCAGCCATTCAATCTCTTTTTCTTTTGTGTGTGATGGGATGCTGCTGCTTCTCCATTCCTGATTTATATTTTAGATACACATAAGCTAATAATAAAAATAACCCTTTTTCCTCTTTGCTCAAGAAAAAAATATAATACACTTTCTATCTCTCGAGCAAAAAAAACCAAAGAGAATCAGAATTCAGAGCCCTTGAAAAACGGAGTGTGGAGTAGTACGGTGTATTAGGTGGTGAGCTGTTTTGTATCCTCCTTTGGGAACGATAACAATTTTTTAACGGACTAGTCTTTCCACTTTGATTTTATGTTATTTTTAAAGGATTTTAGGTATTTATTGTGTATGTGTATATATTTTTTCTATGATCGAAAAAGCAAAAAAAAATAGATTTTTAGATCAATTTAAGAAGGATAAAAATGGGGAAATTAAAGAAATAAATCTGTGGCAATAATGCGTAATAATAAAAAAGGATATAAAAAATAAGGTGACTCAAACGAGAAAGAGGGGTGCGGAGAGAAAATGATGAAATAAAATGTAATAAAAAAGGCTTGACTCTTTGACTTGATCCCAAGAATCATCATCATGTTGTTGATGATGATGACAATGATGGTGAAATGATATCATAAGCCAGATTGATTATCATATAGATTACCAACCACCAGACAGACTTAACTAACCTGCTTTAGAAGAAGGAGATCAAGCTTAATTCAATGCATATTTGCACTCTTGTTACTTAACTCCAAGTTTGACACGGTGGTATTCTGGTAGCTTAATAAAGTCGAGACAGAACTAGACGAAAGGGTTATTTTAGTTTTTATTCTCTCTTCTTTGGGGACAAAATGCTATTACAGTATCATTACAGCAGAGAAACCAAGCAAAAATTATCATAAAAAGCTAATCAACAGTCGGATTTGGAATTCAGTTGAGTTTCATCTTCCATGCAACTATATAAAAACAAGATATAAAAGAGCCAACAAAAATACATTAAAAAGCTTAGAATTTAAGGGAGAACATAAAAATATCAGCAAACATTATTGTTATTGTATTTTCATTATGATTGTTGCTTGTGCGTTTGCCACTGGAAAAATCCATTGGCTACACTGTGAAAAAATAATGGAATCGATCATCTGACGATGAGCAATGAACAAAAAAAAGTTTCGAGAAGATATGTTTAATGCAAGAAGAGCCTTTTAAAAGGGTTGAAAAAACAAGAGAATGCTGGTTTATGATAGCTTTTCGCTTTAGTTTCTCTGTTCTCTGTGAAGTAAGTCATGATGATGACGATGAAACTGTTTTTGATGGTAGGAAAATAGAACTCCATAGTTTTTCGTTCACGTTCAAGTTTTTCTTCAAAGGGCACATACCATACCATTAGTACTACCACCACTTTCTACTACTGCTTACATCACATCTAATATACTCTGGAGTGTATTATGGCTTGAATGGTTTATTGATGCAATTTTGTCGGCGGAGGAGTAGGAGGTGGAGAGAAAAAGGGAAATGAGATGTTTTCTCTGGAAGAAGACTTTGTTTTGTAGTTAGAATACAAAGAGAAAATTTTCATAGGATATACGTATGTGTATATTTTGTAGAGAGATATTATTATTGTTATTATTATATTTTTCGTAAGAGGAGAACAAAGTGAAAGCAAAGTCGTCACAAAACTAAAAAACAAGCAAATAAGCACAAGACAGAGTTGATGATGACATTAAATTTGGCTGACTCCACCACCACCGCCGCCGTTAGACCACCCTTCTTTCAAAAAATATAAGAGACAAGCAGAAAGAATATAGTTTCAAAGTAAAGCGTTTTGCTTTTGTTCAGTTTGAAAATATACAGGATGCAGTGTACTTTCCACTGTGGTTATAATGTTTTTGTTGTTTTTCTCCGAGTCTCCAGAAAAGAAAATGATGATATTGTTGTTGATGATGATAATGATGCCATGCATGCCAGTATTTTGGATGAAAATGATGGTCAGTTCCACTTTTTTGGTTGATTATTGTATTTTCTTGTGTTGTTCTTGCTCAGTTATGCGACAACAACTACGGCGAGATGACTACTATGAGCTTGTGCCAAAGTAAAAAGGCAGAGAAAATTCCAACTACTGCTGAGAAGGATATTTTGTTGGTTTTTCTATGTGTCTCTTTTTCCTCTATGTCCCTTGTTTATCGGCCGACATAACATTTTACGAACCAGAACGAACGGAACACACCACCATTCCATCACCAGAAAAAACTGAAAAATATATACACGAGTACACAACAAACCAGTGTAAAAAGTTTTTGCTTGAATTCAAAATAACAACAGAAACAAAAACTGGAAGACTAAAAAACAAAAAAAAAGTTTACGAGATGAGAATAACGAAACAAAACTCCTTTTTTCCAAAACACAGTCCACGTCCTTCTTCTTTTATTTTTTAGTTAAAACGGAAACAGAGACATGTATGCATGAAGGGAAAACTAAATATTATGAATAAAAAATATATACGGAGAAGATGGGAAATAGAACTGGGGAGAAATTCGAATCCAAAGTTTTGCTATTGTTGTTGTCGCCCTAAGCTTTTAGACCTCAAATTGAACCATTTTCTCAAGACATTTTCCTTTTAAAAATGGCCAATAGAATGGTCAGCCAAACTGCTAATAAGATGATAATCACCATCATAATCTTGGCATTTTTTGGTTAAGCTTCATTGTTTTTTGCAATATTCATTCAACCAAGTATTCAAGCATCTGCATATGGACATATCAGATATATAGGTCGAAAGGGTACATATACCATCAACACTTTGATGATCTCGTCACGTCCGTCCTGGTTCCTAACATGATTGTTGAGCAAAAAACTAAGCTGAACAAAAACTTTATAATTCAGTCTAGATCCACTTGAGTGACCAGAAATACTCTAAAAACTCATAAATAAACTGTAACAAACAATAAGCATGTGTGCTGACAAGTGACAAGGACAAATTTTAAAATATTCACTTGAATTCATTCATTTAATAATAATCATAAAAATGGTTACATAATGTAATCACCATCATCATTTCCATCCATACACATGATTACTATATTTTATGATGATGAACTACTTTATACCCAAACTGAAAACGTGTGCATATGTCACCATGTGGCATTGTTAGGAAAGATGCCCTTCCTCAGTTTACAGTGCACACTTAACTTTAAATTGTTTGTGTACAGATAAAATTGTCCAGGAAAAAAGAATCGCTCACGTGGAAATAACACTTTCCTTATGTCACTTTCCTACTTATGTTTTGTAACTGTAACCCTACTGCTTATACACAGTATTAATATGATGATGATCATCATCACCACATCATCAATGCAATGCAGCAGTACTGGTAGTGGTGACATAATGTGAGTCCTCCTTATATACTTGCATGTATCTTTTGGCGTCTCAATAAACTACCGGGGAAATACCCTGAAAAACGTTAACTTCCTTTTTCCCTATTCTCTTCCATTTAGTTTTTGTAAAAGCATTCTCATCCTTATTATTACTGTCTCCCTATATACCTTACACAAAATAAAAAGGGACAATTGTATCAATGCGACAAGTTTTTGCTGGTGTGGTCCTATATGCCAAGCTCTCTCTCTCTCTCGGATTGTCGATTTATATACAGCTTTGTTCTTCCATCTATCTACATGATAGAAAGATGTGTCAACGAAAAAAAATACCAACTGCCCAAAAGTGAATTGTGCTGGAATGATTCTATTTATTCATTTCGTCTCCCTATAAAACTCTCTCGCTCTCAAGCAAACAGAGAGCCAATTGTCAGTTAGCTAGAGTGAATATCTGGTGGATAGAGATGTGGAGGAAACGAAAAAGAGAGAAAAAATCGGAACAATACATTTTGTCTACTTCTAGTTCTGCCTACTGCTCCCACTGCTGAGCTGATGCTCAATTTGAGATTTATTAGGTGTCTGTGTAAGTACAGCAGAAATAGATGTGTTTTAGGTCTGTGTATATTCGTCCATCTGATGATTGTATGGTGGTGGCGGTGGTGATTGAATGAAGGTCCCAGTGCGACCACGCTCTTGATTTCATTAGCCTTTTGCACTTTACAACAATAATAAAATGATAACAGAAGAGAACAGATGCTCTAGTAATGCCAGTAGTAATGACGATGATCATCATGACCCTGGAGTAGGGCTGTTCTTATATGGTTTATATATATTTATGGAGGAGTGGATTTTGGGATACAGATCAATCTTGAATTAACCATGTTTTCCCCTTGTATATCTGATCATTGTTAAGCATGCTATATGTAATAATATCGTTAATAAATTGATAAAGTACTACACAATCATCCCCACAAAGAGGCCGTATATTAGCTCGGAAGAAATCATTGAAAATAAAGTGGAACATTTGCACTGAAAATTATTTGTCTCTGGGGAAAATTATTGATGAAAAAATGTATAATTTCTTCTTTTAAAATCGAGTTCTTCCACGGTTATTTTTTTAACTTGAGCTTTATGTTTCCCTTGAGTTGTTTTCCTATAATCATTCATTCGATCAACATTGTAATATTTTTTGTTGCATTTTTCTGGGGTGTAATCAGCACACGCTAATCTAATCATCTAAAAACCGAGAAAAAAAAGAATTGATGCTCTCTTTTAGAAAAAACACATAAAAATGAATGAATGAATTAAGATATCAAGGAGGAGTGTCTCTAGCGCATCTTCTGAAAATCAGGAATGCGTGATCAAAGCTTTTATTTCTTTTTGTTCAACCCGTTCAAAGGTGTGAGATAGGCTATTAGTGGTTTTTACATCTTCATTCCTTTTAAAAAAGATTCATCACTTCCTTTTGAGTAGCGTGTGAAAGTTAAAAAGTGTGAGATTTTCTTTGGAAAAAG
The DNA here is from genome assembly GCA_034694325.1 of Entomobrya corticalis. Classification (NCBI taxonomy): domain Eukaryota; kingdom Metazoa; phylum Arthropoda; class Collembola; order Entomobryomorpha; family Entomobryidae; genus Entomobrya; species Entomobrya corticalis. Next base: position 10,661 of record JAQFYG010002480.1, read on the forward strand.
ATCCGATATAAAGCTTCTTTTTCAAGAAAAAAGTTCCTGTGTGCAGCGTCATCATTATCATCTTTTATTGCATGAATGAATGAATGAATGAATAAAAAAGAAAACTTTTTAAAAGTCTGACGGAAGAAGATGGCGTAGAGCAGGGAATACGAAAAAAATAAGTCATGATTTTTTTGAGGTGGCAGCTTTTATTGTCCTTCTTGGAATTATAGCAAAAAAATAAAGTGTCTAGCTAGCAATGTAGCAGTTTCTGGAGAAGAATTGCACGTAGAATGCGACACATTTTCATGAGAGAGGACGACAGTTAAAATATTGGTTTGAATTTACAAAGAGGAGGAGAAGTAGCAGTAAAAACCATATTATACCTTTGGCTTTTTACTCTAGTAGGTAGGTATATTTGAATTTATGCATAGGGAATACTTTTTCTTAAGAAAAACTCTTGAGTTTGCTTGGTCATTATTATACAATCGCAATCATCATCATTATCCTTATTTTATAGTTGAAAGTGTAGAGGAGCAAAAGTAAAGTGTATAGTCAAGTGCGAACCAACACACTTTTGATATTGCCACCACTTCATACTAGCTTTATGTAGAAGAGGATAATAACAATAATAATAAGGAGGAGAAGAAGAGAAGGGGAAAAATTGTCTTTTCCATTCCAATAAATTTTCCTCTTCTTATTTTCTCTCTCCTTCTCTAAATATATTTTTTACTAAAACTGTCTCCGTGAATATTCATGAGGGGACATCTTCATCTAAAAGAGCCACCATGAAAAAACACCGCCACTTCTTGTTCTTTAACGACACCCTCCTCTATCCACCGCCACCTTCTCCTCCCATTCCACCTTTAAAACTCATTTTCTTTCGTTTCTTTATATTTTTTTTTCTCTAACAATTTTTTTTAAAGAGAAAAGAAATTCGAGTCGACCGTACCGTCGTTGCTCGTGTAAAGTGGCAATGAAAAAAGCAATTCATTTTATGGAACAGTTTAACTCGCGATGCGGTGGTTGGTGGCGGTGCGGCACTTATATATTAAAACGGGTGCTCTTCACCGCTCCTCTTCTTCTCCTGTGTAATAATATGTATAAAAAAGCAATTCATTTTGATTCATTTGTCACAACATTATCCCTAATAAAAAATAAGAGGAGTGAGCAGTAATAATGACTAAAATAAGCGAGAAAATATATAAGAGAGTAGGTAAATATTATGCAAATAAGGGCGATTGATAATGATATACTGGCAACTGGCATGGATGATGATGCGAATGGTAAACATATGTACGCCTACAAAGCAAATATTTTGATGGATTGCCTATTATCTAATACCAACCAACCAAACCTTACCTTGTTTGGTTAAATGATATATATTTTTTGCTGTTATTTGAGTAGTTGTATTAAAAGACTTGTAAAAATATTAAACCCTTTCTGACATACTTATAATATTTTCTGGATTATTTATTTCGGTTCATTTGGTAAATTGATTTGCATAAAAGTACGTATTGATTAGTGAGAAATTTACAATGTATATATTAATATGTTTATGTATTTTTTAGAATTGTGCGAAATAAGGCTGCGGAGAAGGCCAAGCATCAACATCATCAACAACATGGTACCGGGGGAGGAGGTGGTGGGGGTTCCAGTACGGGGAGCCTTAGTCCTGTGGATTCTTTACATCAGCATCACGGGAGCAATAGTATCACGAATTTATCCTCCTCTCGACCCTCCTACTCAATCAATGGGATTCTCGGGATCGGCTCTAATAATAACTCTAACAATGCCAATAATGCCAGCACAGACCTTAGCCAAAATAGTAGCAAGAGGAAACGTGAAGGTAAAAAATTATATGATTTTTTAAAAAAGATTCATTTTTCACTGGATATAAAACTGGGAGGAAGATAATATGCGCACATTACCCCAATTATAACAATGAACAGGGTATTTATTACTACTTGAGAAAAAAACTAACCACTAGCCATTGCTCGATGGCGATGACTCAATGGTTAATTAAGTCTGCTGAATGTATTTTAAATGGGTATCCTAAATCACAACGGGTTCATGTCATGCTCTATATTTTTCCCTTTAAGCTCGTTCGGTCGTGGTGTGCGGTGGTCACTCTTTAAAAATACCTACTAAAATATATCTTCATATAAAACTTTATACACATATATCAGACTAAATCACATCACATTTAAAGTCATATAAAACACCAAAACAGTATGAAAAATCTTTTCAAAGAAAACTTTCGGCTGACTCAAGTTAAAAAAGAGAGAAGAAAGCAAAAAAGAGCATCTTCCTTCTCTACATGCTTGCCTGGTAGAAAAAAAAAGCTCGAAAATGGATTAATAGGACTTTTTTTTACCAACTAAGAAAATAATATAACAATATAGCCGTGTCTCACACTCATTCACTTGACTGGACTTTCATAGTCCCTATTACTAAAACTGGCTATACTTTTCAGTATCTAGTATCTACTGGCATTTTCTGTTGTATGGACTATCCAACATCATATTATTATTTTTTACAGAAGAGCCCAGCTCGTTCTCGTACAAAGTGAAAGTGTTCGAGTGAGGGGAAAAGTAGTTGGTTTAAGGAAGGGGAAAAAGCTTCCTTCTTCCAAGGAAGGAATTGCTTTCCTTTTATTCTCTCCTTTTCGTCTTTACTCACACTTACCATATAATAATAGTACATCTTAGCATCATACCACCATCGCCAATAATAAGACCACTTTCTACTCTACTACTACTTCTACTACAAACTCTCATTCATTCACTCCTTCTCTCTCCCAGAAAAAAAAGAAGAAGCCGGAGCGAAAAAAAAATCTCCAACTCTGTTGATGCGATTCTGCTCCTCATGCCATTATTCCATTCCATATAAGGTCCAAAAAAAGAGAAAACATTATTATTATACATCTGAGCATATAAAATACAACAATGTATATACTATTAGGAAAGAAGCAAAGGAAAAAGTATATCACAGCCTTTCTCTTTTTCTCTCTCTTTTCCTCGTCGTCGACGTTGTGTTCATGTAGTCAAGTCTCACTAGTTGTTCGCTCTTTTGGCACGGAAATCTCGCGGAAAGATGATGTGACCGGAATTCCTTAAAGCGCACCAGAAAACCCTGTGAGAGCCAACCAACCATACCATACACATGACTTCATCCATCCATGCCACTCCACGTAGTATTCACATATATAACACGTATTTATATAAAATATACATAGTTTTCTCTCTCTACTGTATATACACACTACTACCGTTTTCATTCCTTTTAATATACTATTTCTTTACATTATACATGACACGAGAGAGAGGATGATGATGATGCTCATGACGATTTCTATACTAGTATTTTGCCATATTCCTTTGTACAATTCCATTGCATTTCATTCTCCATTCCAAAAAAAGAATTCTTTTTTTCCTTTCCATTGAAACTTAGTCAAAAGCACACAAACAAACAAACAAATACACACACGTTTCTGGTTATATATAAAATCCTCTAGTAAATAGCAAAACTAGAGAGTTATGTGATGCTCACCAGAAAAATAACGTGTAAAGAGAGAAAACAATGTTTAATGCATAACTTTTGGGATTCCATCATCATCCACTCGTCTTGTTTCTCTCGTCTCAGTTTGCTTGCTTGTTTGGTGTGTTCCCAGTCATCAGACTCCGATGCAGTGTAACAAAATACATCTCTCTCTCTCTTACTTTTTCTCATAATCATGGACATCCAACATCCTTGCTAATATATTAACTGATGAGACATAAACAAAAATTGTGTTCTTTCTTTTTTCACTCTTTGGTGTGCAGCAGTGTTATGACATATTTGCATAAAATGAGTTATTAAATACGTCAATGGAGTTGGTCGTTGGTCTCTTTTGTCTCTGTTCAAGTGAGTGTATAACAAATAAAAGGCATAATATCAGCGGGAGAGGACAGGAGAAGGGAAAAATGCTCATAGTAATAATAATTTTTATGATGATGGAGCAAAAAGATTCTGCTATTATCATTGTACTTCTTTGAG
>JAQFYG010002481.1:0-14677 GCA_034694325.1 Entomobrya corticalis
TCATCATCATCACCGCCGCCGCCGCACCGTCAAACATCAATCCAGATTTTCTTTGTTGCTGCCTTGCCTGCTTTCACTTCCACCTTCCACAAACCGCTATGATTATAGTTGAGAGAAAGCAAAGCTAAAAAACCCCGAATCTACCTGAAAACATACTTACATCCGTAAACGTACTTACAATCATCGTCCTCCTACCTTTGCCTCGCTGTTAAGGTAATAAATACTACAACACAAGGAAAGAAAAAAATATTTTTATTCGTTATTATTTTACCACGAGCAGAAAAAAAAATGTGGAAGCAAAGACCTTAATAAAGAAGAAAATAAAAAAAATATAATCTTTGACTTTGTTCGTTGTACTAAACTTTATAAAGCAGTCTATTATGCGCAAGAAAAATGCACGAAAAGAAAAACTTAAGAAGAAAGGAAAGGTGGTAGAATTGTTGGCTATTTGGTTTATATGAACGTTTCTCCATTGGTGCTTTCTCCATTTTCAACCTTGATTTTTCTTCCCCTTTGTGTCGTGTCGTGTCATAGTCATGCCCATATGCATCTCACACTTATTTACTTATTGTTTTTCTAAAAGCTTTATTGCATTTTGCTAAACTTTTTTGTTTCCTTGTTTGTGTGTAAAATACACTGTGCATGTTTTTATGAAGATGGTCAATCAAAGTAATTAGGATTGAATCTTTTCCCAAAGAAATTATCCAAGTACCTTTACTATAACTATAACAGTAACAATATGTTACGGCAATATACACACTGTTTTTTTTTACAACAGCGGCAAAGGCACAGTTACCATTATGATGATGTTATTATCCTCATCACCCATCCGTGTGATCCGATATCCGTGATGAGATGATCATCTCCTCCTCTATCCTTCCTCCTGCAACTCCTCTACGCTAAATTTTTTTTTCCTTTCTTTGGCAAAAAAAAATTGCAAATTATACGCCAAACGCATTTTCCCAATCCTCTATAAACTAACAGCTCACTATTTTTTTTCCACTGGCTCCTCCAGCAGCAATACGATTTTCAGCATAGTATAGCATCACCGTTGCCGCATCAAAGAAACAGAGAGAGAAAGCAAGAGAAAGCAGAACGAGAACGAGCATGTTATGTAGGTACTTAAACAGAGAGAAAAGAAAGAAAGAGATAATAATAATAAACGGAAGTAGGCTAACATTACAGTGTACATTAAACCATGTAAAACATGTAAAAAATATCCTCATCCATAAAAAACACACACAGAGTATCACTTTTTATCTTAGTATCAGCCTAGCAGAATGTGCCATTTTTATAAAGGATAAAAGGAATCTAAAAACGGTTCATGTACAAAAAGCATGGAGAAAGCACCGCAACTTAAGTTGAAACACTTTTGTTCTTTGAAAAAACGTTGGTCCATATAGCTCCCTCTTTTATGCCACTTATATAACTTTCACTTGCTTTCACTACTTTCTCCAAAAAATATCTGTTGTGGTGCGCTGGGGTCTTTTCTAGAATATGTAATGCATTTTTATTTGGATGCATTTTCTATGAACAAAGAGAAAGTTGCCAAGTTGTAATCGGAGTGAACAAAAGGGAGAGCGAGAGAGAAAGAGATCGATACCCGTTTCTTTCGGAACTCTACAATTTTCATCTGTCTACCAGCAGTATAGTATAGTCTATATAGATGGCAGATGGAAATCGCCAGCACCCACCCAACTATAACTATATTAGTACCAAAAAGAATTTATAATATATATGAAATGTACATGATCATCATGATCATAGCGCAGGACTCGAAGGAACCGATAAGCTAAAATACTTTCTCTTCATCCGATCCTGTATATTCTTCAGTCAGATTTGGTGGTGGTGTATTGGCTTTCCCTACTGCTCAGGTGTATACTTTCTCTTCTGTTACTGCCCATGCTATATTTCAGTGATATATACTTGCACACATAAGAAAAGGGATAGACCCTCAGAAGTGAGATCCGCTGTGCGAAACGGGAAATCTCGAGGAAAAAATATTTTTTCTTTTTTTAAGATTTTCAAAAAAGTGTTTATATTTTTTAAAAATTTGATAATGGCCAGGGTGGAATTAAAAGAGTGTGGTTAATAAAATGGTTTATTGTTGCTGCTCAAAAATAGTGCCGTGAAAAAAGTAAAAAGAAAGTTAGTGTTTCGTCCTCTATGTTTTAAATTTGTGTATTTGTTGTTGTGTATACATACATATAAGTAAAATGTTATGTGCATCATAGTAATATTATAATAGCTTGTATGTAAGTGGAATGTAGTGTCTGTTCTGTGTTATATGCTCCTATAAATAATCATCATCATCATCATCATCACATCGTCGTTTCATCGTCATACGTTCAAACAATAATAATAACAACAATAGGAACAGTCATAATACTGAATTATTCAGTGGTCCCTTTTTGGAAAGGGAAGTTTTGGAACAATGATTCCTGTCAAGTATTTCCTTGTTTTTAGTTGATCTTCAAGGAACACTGGTTCCCTCTAGACAATAATTTTTTTGGAAAGAAGAACGAAAATTTTGCTCCAATAAAAAGCAGTTTTTTCTGTTAAATTTTTATACCTCAGTAGTTTAAATTGTATGCCAAAATTGGTGCATACTAGTGTGTGCCTCTTGAGACACAAAAGATAATGAGTCTCTTTTTAGTGTAGTGTTTTTATTTAGTTTCATTCCTTCTTTTTTCTTTAAATCTCCGACTTAATCAACCACCATCATTTCTTCATCAGTTTTATTCATTGTGGATCTCCAATTGTGCCCAGCACGTTGGAGAAGGTCGAGCTCAGAGTAAGTTTATTAAGAAATACAAAAATTTCATGTTCATTTTTTGATTTCTCCATTCATTGTGCTTGTTGATTTAAATAACTTTATCATCTTGAAAAAAAAACTTTTTTTGAGAGAGAATTATTGCTAAAATATCATCATGATCATTCATTGTCTCTTTTCACGTACTCTACGCTATAGTAAAAAAGATTTTGCGAATGAATATATATTGTACATTTACCCTCCTATAAATGTTGAAATATATATATAAGTATATATTTTATATATTAGTATATAATGCTAAAGTGGTATATGGTGTGTAGGGTTTTTCCATTGAGTGATATAGACTAGTGGAGAAAGTTTTTTTTGTCGACCCCCGAAACACACGGAAATGTTTAGGTCGTGTATTGTCGGTACTACTCCCTGATATAATTGTATACACTTTAAATGAAATACATACAGTTAGGTCAGGGGATTCGAATTGTGGCCCGGTTCCCTGGATCATCGGTTCCTTCCAATCTATACTTTTTTCTATATTGGACTGGATTGGTCGTTTATATTTCCAGTATGCTAGGATGTATAATAAAGTACTAGGATTATATATATGAATAGTTTAAGAATACAATGACTTATAATGTTAAAAAACCTGTATGTATGTAGGTTAATATTTGCAAATGTATATATAGGTATAAGGAAACGAGGTGAAAGCACCACGGCTAGGCCCAGTATCGATCGAACAGACAGAAATATCATAATGCGCTCATTCCATTCGAAAAAAGCGTGTGTGGTGGTGTGAGCATCAAAGGGAAACCACTGCTTGTGCGTCGTCGCCCTCATTTATTTTCTCTGCTTTCTTTCTTCTGACGAAACACAAAGTGGCAGTGGCCAACATATTTTTATAGTTCTATGAAAATATAAATGTTAAAGAACTATTATTCTATGAAATCCCATAGGAGGTTGGAAGTTGGAATATATATTAGTTGTATAAAATATAATTATATATATTTTTAGCAGCAGCCATTTGGCAAAAAAAAAATTTAGACCAAGCCCTGGTTCTCTAGAATCCTGGTTGTTACCTTTAAAGTATTATATATTTTAGCCTTGTAAACGAGATATAGAACAAGGAAGTATACATTTTGGATTCTTCTTTGAGAAAGTTTGCACAACGCAAAATTAGAGAAAAACAAGAAAGCAATAGTAAAATACGTTTAAATCTTAAAAAGTCTAAGCAAATACGATTTAAATAAAGGAATCGTTTGCTTAAAAGAAGCTTTTCGAACAAAAGTTATCTGTAAATATTTTATTTTCTTGTTTGCAAATAAAACAATAACCAACTAAATGAAATTGAAGAGTCAGTATTAGGGGAATCCCTTGATCAAATTGAAATTAAATAAATGATTGGAAGAATAAATATTAATAAGAAGGAGTTAGTTTGTGAAGCTGATCAAGATGAATACTCCGTTCGAGAAGAGAGTCTGCTTGACCATCTGCATTTGCCAGTTGACAGCAGTGCTGAGTTGCGTGAGTATGGTTTATCTCACGGTGGCAGTGTATATGCCCTCATATCGCACCCTCAACTCGGGCTTTTCCGAAAAAACAGTGATGTGTACCACCGTGTCGAACGCAACTGTACAAAATTGCGAGGAGGAGGAGGGTGTCCCCTCTTGGAGTAGTTGTGGGGAATGGTGCCTGTCCAAGTCGTCAGGTACTTGCACGCAAATTAGAGTGGATGTTAGGAGAAATGGAAGCAACATTAGACTGGAGGAGTGTGACCCGGACCAATTTGACACCAAATATTGTCACGGGATTGATCCAAAAATGAAGGTTTTCGAGTAAGTGGACAAATTATCAATGTAAAAATATAAATAAGCAATTAAGGGACTATTTAGTAATCAAACGTTGGAAAAATTATTTTTATTTTTGTAGATGCATCAATGGGGAATGTGCAACTTTACATGGGATTTTCAACTGCACAAAAGGCCCTGGATCGCCAACTGGGGAAACGCAAGGCGCCATTTGTAAAAATCTCACTTCTGTTCTCTCCTGCAATTTAACAACAACAGATGAACCCGTTGTTTGTAACACCCGCAAAGCCTGCCTACACTTTAACGGGCTTTACCAATGCGAATATGGGAAATGCGGGAGAGTTCGGCCACCATTTAAATGCGAAAAACGCTGTATATCCATCAATACTTTCCAGAAAGACATCATGATCAGACAAGGCGATGTAATCTATACGGCGAAATGCAAGCGCGCTCGAGATGTAGAAACAGAGATTGAAATTTGGCCCAAGGACCTAGTCTCCCACAATTTTCCAGATCGACCTCCAATGCTGATGATGTTCTGTACCACTTTGAGTGAAGTGGTCAACGACAAAACGACCTTCGATTTAATCGACTGCTTTAATGGAACACTACTAGAACCTGAACACTTTGGCAACTCCACCAATATCACGTATGTCTTGCAGAGTCATTACGAGTCATTGGAAAGACCACTGGATGCTGGACGTACGTTTGTGCCTCCGGAACCTGATCTGCTTATCTACAATGCGACACCACTCTATATAAATCATGACGCCTGCGTTAACACTCTCATTTTACAAGAATGTGAGAAATTTCATGCAGAGTATGGTGGCGATGGGGGTGATCTGAGAAGTCAGTCTAGGTTCCAGTGTTTCTACTCCCCCAACAATAGCGACTTTGTTGTACTCCGATTTAGTAGGCTCAGGACCATCATGGAGTTGATGATTGCTTCAGCGGTTCCTGTTACGCTAGCCATTGTTTCCTGCTTCACACTTTGTATTTGCACGAGAATCATTCATGTGGGGGATGACTCCCATTTCTACTTCCAGTGTTGTGGTGCGGACCCCAAGGGAATGCTGGAGAAAGAAGCTGTGGAGGCGATGGCTTTGTAGTAAAAGGGAAATAGCTCGATACTAAAATAATATAGATTTGTTTCACGTTTTGCCAAAAGCACACAGTATCCGCACCCTATTCCTCCATACTGTACATAGGTGTATAGGTTACATTATAACTTGAATCTCACTCATACTCTATAATTAGCTAAATTAAAAGATTATAATTAATTCAGGTGTAATTAAATAAATATACACGAAAGGAGATTGACTTTTGAAGAAAAAACAACATTCCTAACCCAGTGTGTATATTTACCTAGTATCATAATGTTGCTGTATATTTGACATTATAATTCAGAGCTTTTGACTATTTGATTAAAAATAATAATGTAAGTGTAAATACAAAATATATCGTGAGACTATATATGAGAATGATCATGATGGTATAAATAATAAGAGCACAAAATACCAAGCCAGAAGAATGGAGAGACGAATTGTAAAAATAGTTGTTATTGTGAAATAAAAATGACGGATTTGATGGGTCATGTCCCGTAGGAAATCATCGTAATGGTAGGAGCCGCAGGAATAGTCGCCTCAACACTAAACAATCGGCACGCGTAAGTGTTTTATTTTAATATTTCTTCCTATAATATAAAAAAATATATATTTCAGTAATATAATAAATTATATATAATTATATATAATTGTTGCAGGCGTAGAGAAAGTAGGAGCTCACAACACGGGGACGAGCCGCCGAACAATTCTAGTCAGCACCAGCAGCACCAACTATGTGTAGGTCGAGTAGGATCCCGAGCAACGATATCCGAGGGTATAGCATCGAGAACAGTGCCAGGGCCGCCGTTGTCCGCCTCCGTTCTGAGTGGGAGTCGTGACATTGGAGGTGGTCTTCTCAACAATAGCACATGTCACTCCAGGCCTGCCACAGCACTCTCCTCCTCAAACCTAAATAGAAGTACTAATATCACAGGTTCACCTGGAGGTGGTGTACCACTTGATCCCGAGATAATACCGGAGAAGCTGTCGTTAAAAGAACAAGTCAAATTTTACGTATCGTTGCTGCTCGGGATTGTAGCGTCAGTTTGCGTTTTTGCCTTACTCTTCCTAATTCCTTTGGTAGTAGAGCCCTCCATCTCGACGCTGCTGGCCGACTTTGATCCGGAGGCGGCCACTTGTGTCACTATCGACTACACGTATGCCACGGGGTTGAGCAAGTGTGGGAGGTGGAGCTCGTGTCGAGAGGGCTGCACCTCCACCCCGTCCCAGTGTCATCAGATTTATGTTAGTTACCGCAAGGCGGGCAGTAAGCCCGGCTATCCTCGTATAGAAAATTTCACCATGGTGGATCCTTCAGACTGGCTGGTAAATTGCTCAATTCCAAAAACTTTAATTAACTTTAATTGCTCTTATCATCAAATAAAAATAATCATTTAAACAGGATGAATCCAAATGGGATGTGTCTTATACTCAGCTACTGATTAATGCAAAGGGTTGTGGCTATCCACCTAAAGTTAGGTGTGACGAATATGGGGAAACCTATAGACAGGTACGTAACCTTATAAGCCTATTAACTGCTCGCTACAAGATGACTGTAGCTTGTGTATTTATTGTAATTTTATTTTTTGTTTGAGTATTTTACCTTGACTTTGTGGTTTTTTGAAGAAGTTTTGTGTAGTTTAGTGTGATGTAGAGATGTGTGTGGTTTTTTGGTAAAAATTATATGATAAACTTTATCCATTGTCAAGTACTTAACATATATTTTGTATTTAAATGTATTTTGATACTGGGGCTTATGGTCAATGAAAATATTTAGAACAAGTAAAAAATTAATATGATGATAATATTTTGACAAAACAGCTCGGGAGAACTTTTCCATGCTACTACAGTCGTGCGAATCCTCGACTCGTGGTAACCGACTTTAACTGGCAGGAGACCGCGTCCCCTTTGCTGCTCGCCCTCGGACTTCCAACAAGCTTGTTTGCTGTGTCCATCTCCATCCTAAGTTTCTGGTACTGTCCATCCTGCGAAGAGCGGGGCAAGAACAAGAGACCATGCCGATCCAGATATCAGACAACGAAGGCTCACGACGATCTTGACGACATGAAAAGGAGCAACAGTCACAACGGGAAAGCCAAAGACAAGAATAGTAGAAGTAACAATAATAACAACAATAATGGGAAAGGGGATGGGGATGGCTCAGCGAGTGGTGGGGGGGCACAACCCATTGTTCAACAACCTAGAGGAAAACCTTCCAACAATACTAGCAGCAGCAACAATCCTTATCATCAGCCAAGATCGCCGTCACTTGCCACTATTTCTTCGAGGGATACCACTGTGTCCAGTGTCAATTCCATGGATGATGGGTAAGTAAACACCGGAAATGACCAAAAGCTATACTTAATTTTTCCCTTCCATTTCTAATTGCCTTGTTTAAATTTGCAGCTGGCAATCTCCTCCATCACCACCACCTCGGATGAACTCCCGAATGCATTCATCCAAGTCAAACTTGACCACACGAGCTCGTAAACTGTAAAACATAATAAGAAAATATTCAATTAAAAATATTTATTATTACAATTTATTTACTACTGTTTAAAGTTACGACTACGACTATATATATATACATTATATATTCCACTACTACTAAAAATTATTTATAGGGTATATATAAACTACGTAGCTGTAATTCAATTACTACCAGCTATTAATTATCTAAGGTAAAAACTACGTGAAAAAAACCCAAAATGTCAAAAAACTCTCTTCATTTTTTATAAAGTATCTCCATGATATGAACAGAGTTTTTTGATCCGGGAAAACAACAATAATCATCATCATTTGAACTGATAAAAGTAAATACTTAAAATATATAGCAAAAATTCTTTCTATATGCATTATAATTAATTATTATAAAATATTATGTATCCCTTTCTGACCAAACAGTGAGAAAATAATTGAATGAAACGGACAAAAAGCGTTTTTTAAATAATTTTATTATTATCTCTACCAATCAATGAGTGATGACACTATAAACTGCACGATATACTATGTTGATAGTTGTTTTTTTTTGAAAAATCTTTTTCTTCTCAATTCAAACATAATTGTTGTAGAGTTTAAAAGAGAAAGTTATAAATTAATAGACGAGAAATAATATTGAATTTAAGCCACACGCTCCTATTTTTTCGTTTCATGCAATGCATGCTGGAAATATATTTAGCGACTAAAAAGGAGAAAGTAAAATTATTATGTAATTGCACAAAAACCAATGCTCTGGAGGATAATGTGATTTTTAAGTGAGAGACAAAACAAGATGAAGTAAGCTGAGAAATAATAATAATTTAATTGCCTACTTTATCAGATAAAAAACTCCATTTTTTAAATTATTATTCAGTCTCAGTCTTACAAGTATTCAATAATAGGTGGCTAATAAATAATTATGTCTTATAAAATGATAGTTTAAACCACTAACAAAAACGCACGAATGTACATATAAAAAGTATGCTCGGCCGATACACGATATAGTACACAATATTTTTATTGATTTTAATTAATTGATACACTAAAAACTGTTTATATTTCAAAGTTTAAAGGGGGAGCAAAAATAATAGTTTTAAAATGTGCCCCATTTTTGTTCCCATTTTTCAATGTTGTTTGTTTTCTTTGATTAAACGGAAAGCGCTAGCGTGATATTTATACACACAAAAATTAATATGTGCAATCAAAAAAAGAAAGCAACTAACATTTGTGGTCGTATCGCAGATTTTAAATGTAAAATTAACAGAGCGACACTGGTGCCGGCTTATCAGTGAAGCTTATCTAGATCCACTAACTAGCTTAAATATAAGATAACATCTAGGTAGATACATAAACTCGTATTTTAATGGTGCTCCACACTTTAAAACTTTTAAGTTTTATTTGCTACTTTCCCCCAGAAACTTTCACTCTAATCATATCAATTTAGTTTTTACTCTTTTTTCAATTTTCCCAATAACTTTTGAAACTGATTTTTCACTAGAATTCCTTTAGAATTTTTTGTAATTCAGCTTTAGGGATATTTAAAAATCTATCAGATTATATAGAAATATAAAGAAATTAAAAAATCTACCTAACCATCAAAAACCCTTATACACCTGCGAAATCTAATCTGAGAATCAATTCATCAGTCAATCAAACACATTGTTAGTGACATAACAATAACTATTTATAGAGAGCTCCAAGAAAAAAATACAGATACCTATACTAATCGTACAATTTGTCATCGTTGTAAGTTTTTAAATGTTATTTGTTCCAAAAAACTTGTAAAATGAAAAATCAGCTATCACTAAAAAAGAGTTATATAAATCCATTGACAGGAACATTTACAATTGAACTCGCAGCAAAAAAAAATCAATCGGAAACCAAAATCGCACAGATAGAAAATCATAATAAATAATTAGTTAATTGTAACAAATATAATTAATACAATACACTACATATTCTCTATATATTTGAAATCTAGACGCATGATGAGTTTATTACAATATATTGTATGAAAAATAATATTTAAAACTAAAAAATGCACCCAAAAAATGAATTTATTATTAACCGCCCACGTTTTACATGAGTGATTTTTTAGACTTTGGAACGAACGTTTCCGGTGAAAACTGTGGAGAAAGTTTAATGAGTCAGCACTCTCAGTCCAACTTCCGTTTACCATGTTATAAACCTATAGGTGATCTATAACAATCAACAATCCTTCGTTTCAATCAATTCCTCTCCTTTTTCTATAAAAATCACACAAAAAATATAAACTTTTCTTCGTTGAAACCAATGTCCTTAAAATAAATCAAACGTGCAACCTATAAACATTGACATCAAATATGTCTCTCCTTTCCAGTTTATATAATTCTAGGTTAGATTTAAACAAAATAATTAGGATATATATTTATTATTATATACAGGAAATACATTTATAATATAATTATTCTAAATAACGAGAGTGGAAAAACTGTTAATTTAATTGATGTTGATCATTAATTAAAGTTTAACAGGATTTCCATATTATATTGTCCACAAAATATATTCAAATAATATATACTTCTTCTCAAAAGCTATTCTTTATGCTTCCGCCACTACTGGTAAAAGTAAAGATAAAATAATAAACATACATTCAAAATCGCCACACTACTTCACACACGTCCATCTTTTCTTACATCAAAATATATAATTAATTATGAAAAATGTGACAAACGGAAAGTTGGAAGTTGGCTTGATTTTTAAAAAGAAAGTTAAAAATAATCTACAGTTTTCATCGGAGCAACGGTCCCTCCACCAAAAACACTTAAAACAAACTTGATTCGTCTTAAAATATATTTGTTTTTTAAGTAACCGTTTAAAACAATATTAATTGTTGTTGTTGTGATATGCATTTTTCAAATGTCAACTTCAACTGCTAAAAAAACTGCTATAAATTGCGCTCAAAAGCAGGCGTACATTAATTCTCAAATGAAATGTTTTTTAAATTGCGCGCGGAGGAGAAGTAATTTTTTAAAGTCCATGATTTATATAATCTACATATGTACATTAGTCAACGGAGACGGACAAAAAAGGATTTTAAATATGATGTCTAATGTACCTTTATTTATAAATCATATGATTATATTGAATTTAATTGAAGATTTAAGTTAAGTTTAATGACCTTATTTGCTACTTTTATGAATATAGAATTATATAACAGCAGAGCAGCTATATCTATAGACTATATATCAAACTATATAGCATCAAAATGAATGTCAAATCGGTAATCGGCTATAAAAATGAATTTTAATAAATTACATGTACACATTTGCTATATATTGCAGAAAAAATACAATAGTTAAATATTTAAGATTTTTATTATTAAACAATAATAATATTTATTAGCTCCTATACTTATTATTATTGTTATTTCGTGTGTACAGATTTTATTCATAAAATATACGCGAGCAGTGTACATACTTTGTACGCATTATTTTTTAATAAAAAAAAATATCCAAAGCAAAACAGCAGGAAAGTCAATAAAAAAACAAAAAAGGAGCAGCTAAAAAAATGTTAATGAACCGAACAGCAAATCTAAAATAATTCTGTTTTCGATTTCGAACCGCGCTCTATCTCTCTTTTTATTAAACAAATAGCGTGTAAGCAAAATTTACAAGGATGATATTCTAACTTTATATTATAAAATATTATTTAGTTATATAATTATTTGTTACTTTGTCAGATAATAACGGTATTTGCATAATTTTAAGTTTTTTATCGTTAAAACTTTATTACCAGCAAATTATATAACGAGTCTCTAAATACAAGTGCTATATATTGATGAAGGCGATTGTGGTAAAAAAAAAATTGTAACATGGTAGATTTATATATGATGATGATATATTATGAAAGGATATATGATTCTTCGTCTATATTATACTATTTGAATTACTATAAAATATATATACATAATAATTATTTAGTGCATAGATTGCATTAAAACATATTGATACATATTGTACTTGTTACCATATTATGACATGGTGCTCCGCGTTTGTTTTCTCAGAAAAGCCGTTTTATCTAGTCGCTCCGCTATTTATTTATTAAATTGCATATAAATAATAATAAATATTTATTATTACGATTACCATACTATTTCCGAGTATGTAAAATTGTATGGTGAGAAACTATATATGAAAAATAAAAAGACCAGCAGATCACCCCTGCATTTAATCAAGCTTTTAAATACAAAAAATACTCGTAAGTCTGAAAATGTTGATATTATTTATTTTCATATTGCAAAAAAAAATTAACAAAACATTTAAAAAGATGGACTAATTATTATGATGGGTCAGCAGAGCAACTTTTCATCTGGCGGATATGAAAGCCAAATATATCTAAAGCGTCCCTGATTCAATGGAGGCGAGGTTGGAGTTTCTAGTAAAAGATGGCATTCATTTCATCTCAAACAATTTCTTGCTCTTTGCCACTGACACTTTTTGAATGTCAACATTGTAAAACGTAATATTGTTGAGTTAAATTTGTCAATATTTTTAAATGAAAGTTTGCAATATCATAAAGTATGAAAATCACGAAACAAAAATATATCAATATACATTAATTGTAGACATATTTTGAACACTATCTGTACTCAATTTTTCTCATCATCATTTTCATGAACGTGTAGGAGGAGGTGTGAATTGAATAGGTAAAATATAATATATGGGATTGTCTTCTGAATGTAAAATATATTGACTTTTAAATCATAAAATAGAAATCAGAGTTCACGATATCAGCTTCAATGTTGTTTGTCTCTGTCTTCCCTTCTCTTTTACATCATCACACGAAATTAAGAATGAGCCGACGCAACAGAAACAACACCGTGTTCAATAAAACAATGAATTACACGATATAGTTCACGCCCATTTTTCGGACCTGAATCTGAATGCATCATGCTGAATGCAGCACAATAGTAATATGATGTTCAAGTCTCAAGATGCGATGTAAATATTTAAAAAATTTGTCTAGTTTGGAATATTGTTTTTAGTTTTTTATAAACAAAGATAGCATTGAACTCATGTTCTCGATACGATGTGACGTGGATATATTGTTACATAAATTGTTAATAAGACCCTTTTTTCAAAGGTAAAAATGTGAGTTGAACGAGTGAGAAAAGGAGAGATTTTGCGGTGAATTTTGTCTGTTTTTTTTGTTTGATTGAGTTCAGCCCCCAAACCCCTATATCATAATATTATAATGTAAGTTTAAGTTTGCATGCTTCATGTTTAAAAAAATCGTTCAGTCGGAGAGTCAATGTTTAGAGAAAATCCCATATTAACCAGAAGAAAACGAAAGAAAAGGTGAAAAAAATATGAATATTGATACTAAAAAACTGCAAAAAAAATATATTCTAACACTTTCGTGCGTACATTATATATTTATCAAATCTTTAGATATGCATTCATTTTGCTCACCAAAAGACAAAAAAACGTGCACCGAGATGGTGTACTGATGGAAACAATAACAAGCAAACGGTCAGCCACAACAAAAAGAGGCTTTGCCTCAAAGGAAAATTTATTGTGAATAAATCAATCAGAATAATTTTCCTCTTGTGTTCTGTGTGTCTAGTAAAATAATAATAATAGAATGAATCCCGTCCTCTTAATTTACATACTACACACAATACTTATGCGTAGTGCATCTATGAAAATGCAATCCAAATTTTCAGGCTATGCTTTTGTGTTTACAGATATTTCGCACCGATTTGATTCATCTGCTGTCCGCCTCCCCATTAGCTTATAAATTATCAATTATTTATAGTTTTTAATTATCGAGTTGAAAAATCAGCTTTTGTCGATGAACCAGACTAGAAGAGTGGCCTGCGTTCTCTTTTTCTTGCGTAAGGCTCATAAATCCGTTTGAGCTCCTTTCATACTTACTTTTTTAATTCCCATCAGCATCAGTAGAATATCATCATATCATCCATCCGGCCTTTACACCTCGTTCTTGTAGTAATCCTCTTTTATTTTCTCATTTTTTTTTACTATTTACCTTTATATTTCAAGTATAATGCATCATCTCACCTCGGAGTTTGGTCTGGTCTCGGGAATATAATATTATGTTTTAGTTTTAGAAAGAGAAGTACATATCATGATCACATTAGCCTTGTTATCTTTTTTCATGACTTCTAGTGGTTTTATTTTTCTAAGTTTACTTCATAAATAACCAGGCATGAAAAAAAAATAACATGAACGACACGACATTACATGAACATTTTTAATCTTTTTTTTTCAGGTAAAAAATAATAATCATAAAATATATAAGATACACCCTAATTTTCATCCTCATCACCGTCATAATCAGCATCTTGACTCTCACCTACTTAGCGTTATCTCAATCTCAATGATATGATATGATGGTCATTTATTGGACACATCACACTTCTTTCGGGGATTTTTTGTTTATGCCTTCATTATAAATGGGGATTGCTCTAGTGCTTCTTTATTTTCTTGGTTATTATCCCGAAATGAGAAAGATGAAAT